>CM046885.1:15716914-15836061 GCA_025688845.1 Cucumis hystrix | reverse complement strand
TGTATGTATGTATGTATGTATGTATGTATGTATGTATGTATGTATGTGTATATATATAATATGAATAAATTGACTTATCACGCTTTCATGTATATTATTTTTTCTTATCAACATACACTTCACAATTACAATTAAAAAAAAAAAAAAAAAAAAAAAAAAAAAACTTTTGTTTTATTCATGTGAATATATATATGTGTGAGATATATTTTCCTTACACCCATTTTTGTTTTTAATTTCACTATCCAATCCTCAATATTTTAATTGGTTGTTTGTGTGTGATAAAAGTCAAATGTATAAAAATGAGTGCATCTGTATATTAATATTCTCTAATTTTTAGTTATTAGTTTCGATTTAGAACAAATTCCTCTTTCTATAAACACTGATTATTTCTCTGTGTGCGGCCATATTTTATTATTTTAAATAAAAATTTGTCAAAAATAGAAAATTTAGCAAAATAAAAAAATGTTTGATCAATTTTTCAATTTTTGAAAAAACTTCTTTTAAATACCATATTTCAGCTTATTTATTTTGAGAGTAATAATATTCTCACTTTTTATTGTAGAATTAATTAACTCTTCCACTAGAGGATATGTCATGTCACTACCTCAATCTAACCCATGTTTGATTGAAAGAAGTTGTCAAATGTAAGTTATTTTAGAGGAGAAATCCTTTCTTTTAGCTTCTTTTTTAAATATGATACATGATCGATCATAACTAGGTTTGACACACCTTCTTAACATTTTTTTTTTCATTTCTTAAACATATACTCTAAAGACAATAATATTCTTTTAATATTTTTCCATGCTTAGAGACTCCCACCTCTAACTCAATAACTAAACGTCTAGACGTATTAAAAAACAATAATGTGAAACTTGTTTCGTAAATTGCAACTAAAATTATATTCCACCTCGTGCTGTTTTTATATAATCCAACTTCAAAATAACTATAAAAGACTGTTTGGAAGAATTTTTTGAAAGGCAAAGACTAAATTTAAATATGAGAAAAATTAGAATATATTATTTGATGAAGGGTATATATATATATATAAAATGAAATATATGTTATTGGTTAGAAGAGATGAAGATAGGGTTTGGGTGGGTTTTGTGTGGATGGAGGTGAAAAAGGAGAGGGTTCAGGAATGAGAGAGAGCCACAGCCACTGCTCTCAAAATTTCTTGTCATCAAAGAAGTAGACACACACATTATATAATATTTATTTATTGCCTTCATTTTGTTTCTTCACAAACAACCAGGCCCCCCCTCCCCTTCTTCTTCTTCTTCAACACAATAATAAAACCTCCTTTTTAAAAAACAATAAAAAGCTCCTTTTCTTTTCTTTTTATCTATTACCCAATTATTATTATTTTTACTGTTATATTTACCTTTATCTTTTTTGTTTTTGTTTCTAAGATCGATCTGTATGCATGAACATATATATTAATTATTAAGGGCCAATGCATGTTTCTGTTGAGCTTTATTCAATTTGATTTCTGTCAGATATATTGATATGATATATTTCAATTATTTCTATTCAATTTAAATTTCATTTATTTCTTATATATATAAAATCACAATTTGATAAGTGGAGAGTACTGTTTTTGTGATGTCAGTTAGTCCCCAATTTTTAGTGTTGTTCATAATTCAGACAATAAGGTTTTTTGTTGGTTCATTTTATCCAACATTTATATATATATATAATCTCTAATAATTAGAACACTTCACAATATAATAATTATATTAATAAATAAATAAATAGTAAAAGCACTAGCTTAAACAAGAGAGGAGACAACCCTCCAATTCTCTTACTGTATCGTTTGCATGGGTTTTCCAAGATTAACCCTTCATGCATGAGATCAGTTCTTAATGCCAGAGATTATATATACGTGTGTGTGTATATATATATATATACACTAATAAGTGGGTTTGTTGTTTGATGAAACTGATCTTTTAGCCTTTGTCCCAAAAGGGGCTGTGATAAAGTTAAGTGCAAAGGCAAAGAGAGAAAACTCAGATATGGGTTGTAATTCAAAATTTAACACTTTTAAAAAGAGGGGAATTTATTTATTTATTTTGAAAGAGTGATGATCAGAATATTTTTCTTTTTTTGAAAAATGAAAAGAAAAAAAGAAAAAGAAAGGGGTCTATTTTGGGGTTGTACAAGTTTCTTTGTTTTACCTGATATGGAAAGGGAAGCAGAAGAAAAGTTAGGCCAAAACCACACACTTAGATTCCTTTCATTACAAAAAGCCTCTCAAACAACCGACAACTTCTCTCTCTCTCTCTTTCTTCTTTTCTCTTTTTTTCTCTATTATATTTATATTTATAATGGACATTTTTTAAACTATAATTTTATATGTAATCAATCATTCCCATATTATTAATTATTCAACTTATAATATATATTTTATACATCAAAAACCATATTTATATGTATTCATACACACACGCGCGAAGACAAAGAAATGAAAAGAGTAAGCTTTATATACATGGTTTTGATCAATAACATTTTAGGGTTAAAAGTTCTCTTTTAGGTTTCTGATATATATATATTTACTGATTCCTATATCAAATCACGTTGTTAAAAGTCTTTAATACAACTTTTCAACATCTGTATTTGTTTCTAAAAGGGTAATGAAAATGTGAACTTTTAACTTTAAATAAAAGAGTTATATAGGTAGATTATCATGGAAGCTATATAGTCGATCATTTTCGTTGCTCAAATTGGGCGTTTATCATATATGTTGTTTATTTGGTAGTTAGGATCATCCTTTAATAATATAAACAACATAATTATTTATAGAGTGATTTATTAGTTACGGAATCGAAGGATTTCTTTTTCTATTGATGTTGTTGATAATATGCCGAGTGGGAGGGAATCGAACATTTGACCTTAGTTGATTGTATATGCTTTTATGTGTCTTCTAAATTATGTTTATTTTAGTTCTTATAGAGTTACTTTATTGTTAGTTTTTTTTTTCTTTTAAAATAATTATTTGCTAACAAATCTCTCTATAATTTTTTAACATACTCAAATTATTTCACTTGCATTTTGATAATTATACATAACTCCAAAACTTATAATTAAACACTATACTTTTTCCTAATATGTTGATTTAATTTGTTTATAAAATCTAGTAAGCAAGTGTCTTAAACAACCGAATCATGTTTTGAAAACTCAAAAAGTTGGTTTTCAAAAATTTATATTTGTTTGTGGAATTTAACTAAAAATGAACGTGTTTGTTTAGGATTAATAAAAAAAAATTCAAAGCTTTGATGGGTAAGACAAGCACAAATTTAAAAAACAAAATAATTATGAAAGAAACCCTAAAAAAAATAAAAAACTTTTTAAACTATAAAAACAAAAACAACACAATCTCAAAAGTCAATATAGCTCAACTCATAATTTAGCCTTTAAAAAAATATCAAAATATTAAAACAAAAATATTCGTACACTTTTAAATGTCAAATTTTAGTCAATCTAATTTCAACAAATATTATAAATATTGAAGTTTTGTATCCACGTTTGATTTTATATATCATTAATATTTTCCCAAAAAAAAAAAGCACAATATTAGAATTATTCCATTTATATGTGAATATATAAATATAATATATTTTTTTCTTAGTTAAAGGTTATTATTATTATTAAAGGGATCGAAATACAAAAACAAAAATGTTAAAATAAAAATTAGATGGAGTAAGATAAAATAGAAAGGAAATTGTGGAAGTAATAAGATGAAGAAAGAAGTGATTTCTACAATAAGTGGGGTCGATTAAATAAATTGGTTTTCACATCAGGACTCCTCAAGAGGGCGCAAAAATTAGAAAGAAGAAAAAAGAAAAACTAACAACTTAATGAACAGTAGTCTGTTTTGTAGGAGTGGGAATGAGAGGATGAGTTTCATGATTACTGCACAAAATCTGCTCCAAATTTTCAATCTTTTTCATACTCTCACTTCCATCTTTATGGCCGTTATCATCATCATCTTCATCTTCTGAACAAGAAGAAGAAAGTGAAATTGGCAACAATGGTGGATTGGAATTAGAAGAAGAAGAAGAAGAAGAAGAAGAAGAAGAAGCCATTGTTAGTTGCATTGCTCTTTCAACTTGAACCATCCAATCTGTTGTGCAAAGTACATAAATCATCATCAAAGCACATGTACCTTGAGCCGCAAGTAACCCAATCCACAGCCCTGCAAAACCCATTTTCACTACAAACCCCATCAAAATCGCCACTGGAAAACCCACCAAATAGAATGATCCCAAATTTATATTTGCTCCTGTCGTCGGCCTAGCACTTCCTCTCAAAACACCACACCCGGTGGTTTGTGGGCAATTCCCTAACTCACAAAGCCCCACGATCGGCAATGCCACTGCAGTGAGTTCCAAAATCTCGGCGTCATCGGTGAAAAATCTACCCCATTTGTGCCTCATTAGAGTGGTGAACACCATGGCTGCTACGCCAAGCGCAACGGCACAAATGAGTGAAACGATCATGGAAATGCGCGCTTTGGCGGGTCGATTTGCCCCTAATTCATTTCCAACTCTAGTGGAAACACCAAAGCTGAGAGAGGAAGGGAAAACATAAACTAAAGAAGTGGTTTGAATCAAAATACCCATTGAAGCAATTGTAGCTTTGGGATTAACAAGAAGTCCACAAAGCATTATCATGAATTCATACCACCACCATTCAAGACAAACAGAGACACAAGTGGGAATTGCAAGAGAAAGCAGAGGAGTCCATCCATGGAGGCAATCCACACTTGGAGAAACCCAAGAATCTTTATACACTCCAGAGAAGTAAACAAAGGAGACAAGGAACAAGAAGACATTTAAATTAAACCAAACCATGGCAATGGCAACACCAGAAATCCCCATTTTGAAATGGACAACAAGGAGGAAATTCAGGGGAACGTGAAGCAAAACAGAGAGAGCAGAGCAATAAGTCAATGGGAGAGTAATGCTTTGAGTTCTTAAGTAAATACGAAGAGGATGAAGAAGGGAGAGGAAAATTAGATCAGGAATTGAGAAGAGAATGAAAGTTTGGGCAACGGTAGAGATTTCCTCATCTTGACCACACCATAAAAGGATTCGTTTCATGTTGAGCCACATGAAGGAGATAGGAACAGAGGAAGTAAGAAGAAGAAGAACAGTTCTTTGAAGAGTTATACCAAGGAGTTTCCATTGTTTAGCTCCATAAGCTTGGCCACAAATGGGTTCCATGCCCATGGCTAAACCAGAAAGAACAGAGTAACCAGTGATGTTAGCAAAGCCAATAGAGAGAGAACCCCCTGCAAGTTCAAGTTCACCAAGGTAACCAAGAAAAAGCATGGAGATCATAGCTCTTGAGTACAAAAGTAGCCCTGTTATTGCTGTTGGACCTGAAATCTTCCCTATTTCCTTCATTTCTTCCACTGCCTGAGCATCAATACAAATTATATAAAAAAAAAAAAAGTCAGAAACTTTAGTAAAAAAGAAAAACAAGTTCATTCTGGGGTAGAGAAGATTTTCTCTTCTTTTTACCTCAGAAAGAGTTGGTAATCTATGAAGTTGAGCCAGTTGATCATCAGAAGGTTTGAGAAGATTGTTATTATGATGATGATGAGTATTAAGATTGTTATTATTATTGTCCAAGTTCTTGGTGGGAGTGGTGGTGGTCATGAAGTTGGTTTTGTAGTTAGTTGAAGGAAGAAATGAAGAATTATTAAGAGAGGAAGGTTTTGGGTTACACATGGCTAGCCTAGCTTATTAGCTACCACACCACACCACAATCTTCTTCTCTCTTTTTTGCTATCTATCTATCAATCTATCTGTATTTTTAGGATAAAGAAAAAACTAAAGTAAGAAACAATAAATAGATAGATAGATAGATATATGATTGTGAGTAAATGACTCTTCTATTCTTCTCTCTTCAATGATATTTTGTATGTAAGTTTGTAAGAGCTTCTCAAAATGGAATGATGAGAGTGAATGGGAGAATGGGTTTATATACATACAGGAATTGCCACCCAGAAAATTTGTTCTGCCGTCCTCTTAAGGAACGTGTCTCAAGATATCAAGGACAGTGCTTAAGAGAAAAAGAAAAAGAAAATAAGAAAAGAAAAGGAATTTTTTTTTTTCTTTTTGTTTTAAGGGAGGAAAAAAAAAGTTAGGGGCCGACTGTCCTAATAAAAAGCCATTCACTTTTCCGACCATTAGCTAAAATCATTTCATAATATATCCATCACAACAAGAAACAAACATATGGGGGGAGGCAAAATTTTCAAACCTCTTTTATCTTATCTTGAGGTACAAGTGAAGGTAATTGAAAATTAGTTCTTTTTTTTTTTTAACAGCCACAATCCTATATTTGTTTGGTTTCAAACATAAAAACCCATTTTGGAAATTTTATTAAATTTATAAGTAGTGGAATTAATAATTTAATAATTTAACTCTGCCTCTTTTTTTTTTTTTGGGGGGGGGTTAATAGATTAATATTCATAATGGAAAAAACTCAGTGGATAATCTTTTTTAACACTTCGACCTCTTGTGGTCGTGTTTTGAAATATGCCTTGAAAGAGATAAAAGAAACTTATCTTGGAATGCCAAGTGGATGAGGAGATCGAGAAGCAAAATTCTCTCTTTGAAATGACAGGGAGAGCATATGAATTGGTGGTTTATAAAATATAATAAATAAATAAACAAATAAGAATTTATTTATAAATATAATTCTTTTTAGGGGGTGGCTTTCAGTAGAAGATGACTGGCTGGCTTCTATCTTTGTAGGCAAAGGAGATGTTTGCATGTTCAAAAGCAACATGCATGTCCGATTCTTATACAACCCATGTGGGAAATCATAGCCAATAAAAGCACAAGTCCATGTGTTAGTAACAATTTCAATAGGATATATTAAAAAAAGTCACTCGGACTGTTATCGATCTTGGTCAAGAATGAAGGGAAAAAGAGAACAAAATATGTTGTAAAAGAACTTTATGATTAATATTCTATGGTGATGGTTCATAACAGATTTGGGTTTGGTCATGAGGAGGATGAGATAAAAAGGAGTGAAGGATGTTGATTGGGAAGGAATAATAATAATAATAATAATAATATATATATATACACTTATGGTCTGGGGGGTGGAGATTGTTTTTAAGCCCCTTTGGAAGTGGAATAGGATTGTTAAGATTTTGTGATCCCCTCTTGGAGATTTTGTGACAAATTAAACCCCTAATAACATCATTCCAATCAATAATTACAATACTATTTTAGACTAACGATCAAAAAAAGGTGGGGGCCATGAGATGATCACAATTTACAATGGATGGAACACCTCTTTACTTCACTTTCCCTCCTGTATTTTTCTTGCAGGAATCCAGACTTGAAATGGGCTAACATCTCTACCCCATTAGTTGATTTGGACCTATTATTGTTGTTGTTGTTATTCCAGGTGGGTAAAACCTTTGGGCTTAGGAGGAGGAGGAAGAATTATAGCCTAATAAAAATAAAAACAACCAAAGAGAGGAGATTAGGAGTGGATTTTTGAGAAGGAAGGAGGGGTCAAAATCCATCATCACAAGGAGGATACTTGAAAATGCAAAAAAAGGAAGAAAAAAAAAAACCCCAAGAAGAGTTTGTCATCTTATTTGGTTATAGATGATTAAAAAAGAAAAGAGGATTCTTCATGGGTAATGCTGCTGTTGCTGCTGTTGCTGCTGTTGCTGCTGTGTATTAAGAATGGGACCACCTGATAAGAGAAGAGAGTATGTATGTTAATGGGGGAGGTGACAGTGGAATGGCTGTGTGAAGAAGGAGCAGATGGAAGAAAGGGAACACACAGATTTAGGTGAACCAATTAAAAGCATTAAATATGTATCCCTTTTCTCCCAACACAGATGAGGCTGTCTCTATAGAAGGAAGAGAAGTTGGGGGGACTGTGTCCTTAGCTGAGGCACACAGCCCTACCATCATCAACAAGCCAGAAACTTCTCTTTATCACTCTGAGCAGCAGCTGCACAAAAGGACCAGTTTTTCATTTGTTTCCTTTGTATAAGATATTACTTCTCTGAAACTCATAACACAACCCCATGTCAGATCCCATGTGTCTTTGGCTCTATCAGTTGATGTAGGTGAAGGGTAAGTATCAAACAGCAGAACTCTCTGGACAAAACAAAAAACAGATAAATTCAAGTAAGTAAAGATAAACAAAATAAATAAATAAATAATAATAATAAACCAGGTCGGTAAGTACACTACAGATAGAAATTTTTTGCAGTTTGGGGAAGCAAAATTTTGGGGGGTCCATCAAATTCCAGATCCCAAACAGGATTGAAGCAAAAGAAGTTGACAAGCAGAGCTAAAAGTATCACATGTTGATGCCCATGCATTTGTTCTCTTCCTCATCAATCAGAAAGCAAATTTACTCGATACCAAGTTGTTCTAATGGAGATCATAAAGAATTTTTCTTGGCATCTTGGCAAACAGATTATAATAAATGCTAATACAAGTTCTTTTCAAAAATGATCTACAGAAGTTGACATGACAGATACTTGACACCAATAATAAAGATTATACCCTTCCACACACTGGAATAGATTCACCATCGTTCCTCCATACCAAGCTTTCTTCTATCTTTTCAAGAGAAAGATCAATTCTATCACAAGATTCTAAACAGCTTAGACCTAACATCTCCTTAAAGAAAAAAATAAAAGTATTTAACTGGATACCACTCGTGCTTTCTTCATCAATAGTAAGATGCATGAAAAAGCCTATATTGTATTCCCACTGTGACTGTTTTCTAAATTCAAGCACAGATTATATTATCACTTAAAAAGAATTTCATTCTACCGTTATGCTCGCTCCATTTAAGATGGCCAAAGAATAAAGGAATATTACCCTTCAAAAAACCATTTCAGTACTAACTGTTACTCATCATGCGTTTTAGGAAGCAGCATAGCATGAGAAGAGAGCATATTATACTGATATAACAGCAAACCAGATTTGTGTCAATGATCAATGCAACCAAACATGGGGAACTTATTCTGACATGAAGATGCAATATCAAAGAAAAGCTAAAAAGAACGTTTATTAATATATACAAATATATATTTTATTATTATATATTGTTCAAGGATGCTATCGTTAAAAAATAGCTTGAGCTTTATTTAACAAATTATCTAAAAGCATAAAAGAAATGTCCCCATCAGGGTTTCAATCAGCACAATAAATAACTGTTGCCCACCAAGAACATTTCAACATACTCGTACAAAAATTCATGCACAAATGAATGAGAATCCAATACATTATGATTGAACCATCAACGCACTAAATATTGCCTTAGAAGAAAAATGATACTTCATAAGGAATAATTTTCAATCAGCAGCATTATCTTCGTTGGTAAGAAAATAGTCTTCAGAGTAATTTTGGAATCCACAACTCAGGCTTCCCCACTTTTAACGCCGAAATTGTCATAAAGCAACATTTCCAGGAGGTGGGACTGATGTTCATAAAAGAAAATTCCTCACTGTTTGCAGATAACTTGTCTCTCTCAGCATTTGGTGACAGCTAGTGCCATAATTATCAATGAATAGCCGATATGTCTGATTAATTAATACCTTCTTTTTCCTCTTCTGTTGCTTACTTATATGCACCACCCACCATTGATCACAGTAATATATGGCCATGCCTTAAAATTTACACCAGTGCTCCCTCAATGTTTAGACCAGTCACGTTGCTACTGTAATCTAATAAACAAACTTCCCAACCCATCGCACCATAAAAAAGGAAAAAAAAGATGTTGTACACCAAAACTCAGAAGTATAGTATGTAACACACGCGTTTTACATAAAAATTCAGATCAATTATCATGTTGATCATGGATGAGATGCACACCAACCAAGCTTTTCAAATATTCTGACAATCAACAAAAGGAACTTTTTAAAAGAAGAAAACCCTATATAAACAGAGTATCAAAATGTATATTTAAAGCTGTTTACAAATTTGTAGTGGGCTAGACAGTTTTCCAATGAGACGATAAGCTAGATAAAAAGACTAAAGAGAAATGGATATAACTGAGTACCTCATGTGAGGTTCCTGGGGTTCTGAGCACCAGACCGAGGAAGAGCCAAGATGGCAATGAGTCCACTTGCAAAGGCTGCAAGTGCTGCCACAGCAAAAGCTGGAGAGTTTCCACCACCAAACAGCTGATCCCATGGTCCACTTCCCAGGGACACCACAACCTACTATCAGAAACAATAAAAGTGGTGAATAAAATAACTTCAAAAATGTTAAGGGAAAAATGGTTGATAAGTTACCAATAGTATGCTACCAAAACTTCCTGTGCATGTCATAATGAGAGCTAATATTGTGATTGAAATAGATTTAAGCATATCAGATCAATTAGCTAAAAAAATTTCTTAATACCATATGATGGAATCCCTTGATTGGGAAAGTAATTGGGTTGAAAGTACAACAGCACATGCAACATTTTCAGGACATGTCATGTACTAGAGACTAAATGTTTTGACTTTTATTATTTAAGATCAAGCCTCAGGTCGTTATATATATATATATATATATATATAAAGGAAAAACAAATCAAAAGAAAAAAATTGATTGCAATCCCAAACAAGCTTGAATCTTGTAGAATGTCTCACGCAATTACTCTCTCAACAAAGCACCCAGCCCCACCCTGCTCCTCTGTTCTGAAGCAGACAGAAGCACAATGTATGGGACCAAGAAAATTAATGGCTTTGTGAAACATGATTGTCCCGCAGAATGCTGAACCGATTTTACCTTTAAGTCACTCATATAAACCAAGACCATCATATTCAAGAAAACAACTATACCTGCATCCTTCCTCAAAATTTAAATTGAAAAATGCAGAGTTCAGCATGAAAATTGAGATAACAAAACACGAGAAAGAGAAAAAGTGGCAAGTGAGTTCACTTTGTTATTAACAAATGAATATCAGCTCTAATAGAGAAGAACCCACTTCATATGAAAAGCCAAGTAGACTTACATATGTATAGATAGAACACATGGCGTCCAGAAATACAATGTAATGTGTGTTTGTTTTAAACAAGAATACAACTGAAATTGAGGTGAAAATAATAAATACATCAAGTGACAGATTCGCAAAAGCAGGGGAAGAAAAACCAAAACATGTGGCTCTTAAAAAAATATGTTCAGCTATTGCTTCACTGTTCAAGACTAAAATGTTTTACTACTATGTGGCCCTCAAAGTCTACCATATCTTACAGATCAATATATGCTCCTGACACTGTTACCTAAGGCAACAGCCAAATCTATCGGCTGGATTGAATCCTACAGATAGGTCCACTAACGATCAAAAAGTTTTGAATAAACAACAAAATATTATGTCAAATTATTTTATTTCTATTATTATCCATTACATATTGGAAAGTGACTGCAGGACTACAGATATGGACAAACTCTAATCCTCTACCTGTGATCTCTTCCACATGGAAATATATTTTCATCTGCATCCCTAAATGTTTTCCCAAGACAAAAAGTAAATTGACTAACGGGGATATCCACCACTGAATTTTCAAGAGAAGTTTTGTCTTAGTATGTCCCAGAAAGAGGCCAGTCAAAATTAGACAATCTTTCTCATTTGACAAAGTCAAATGATTAGACGGAGAACACAAACTGTAATGTTTCTTCATTAGTTCAGAATAGGACTCTTTCTCCCAAGTTAACTGCCCTTATAAATTATACCGCTTCCAACATTAGACGTTTTCGATCATTTCATCCATGATTTTTATCCAGTGGTTAAAAGATATTTTTATTGGTTCACAGGTCCCTTTAATGGACGTTCATATTGTGCATAACTTCAAAATAATATGAACCAACACTTCTGATGCCAGTTAGCAGATAGTGCAGAACTTATAACAATTTCCTTTTCCCAAAGAGGTTTGTTAAAAGAATATAAAATAAATAGAATGACCCAATATAAGTACAAAATTTGTGTTAAAAAGATATCAAGTATGAACAAATATCATAAGATAATTTTTCCACTGTTCCTTATATAATATTCTGTGCACATTGAAAACAGAGCTCAAGCACACTAAACTTACGATCAAATATTACACGAGATAAATTTACAGGCTCAAACATGGAGGAAGCCCAATTTCAATTAATAAGAAGTCATTTGATGAAAATCTTTCAACGTAGTTCAAAAGAGTACCACATAATAACCAATGAGACAAAATAGAAAACAAGTATTACCCCCGTGAAGTGACAGATAAAAAACAATATATTGTCATCAAATAATAGGGACAGTCAACAGGAAAAAATTGCACAAATAATTGCATGCTTAGTTACACTCTTGAAAGAGTAATTTTAAAATATGGGCCCTTCTCATATGCACCTTAGCCCTTAAAATGAAATAAATAGACTGCTGACAAAAGAACGGTGGTATATTTTGTTTATTGACCTGTATTGTGTGAGTCCTTGACAACGTTTTGGGAATAAATGATGCTACCCTCCACCCCAATTGTCTAGAGTATCTCTTTTGTTTGTCACAAATTCAAGACTTTTTTCAGCTAAAGTCCTATTATCTAACTGAACACCCTCAAAATTTTGGAAAGCACAGAATTTTGGTCAACGACCAGCAAATAACTCATCTGAATTGCCATAAAAAGTCAAACTCTATTTTAATAAAGAAAAAAAATCCAAACCAACATGTCCTAGCCATACATATTATATATTTTTCCATTGGAGTTTAATAGGTCGAGAGAAAACTCTTTTAAAGCAAAAAAAAATTACGTCATTTCACTGTCGCAGAGGAAAAGAAAATTATGGAAGATATATGTAGGACTAGAATCACCTGTGGGAAAACTATTGCTAAGTTCAAGACACCCGCAGACAAACCTGCAAGAAGCAACTCCACAATAAGCAGCCCTCTATTCTTCCATTTGAAGAAAACAACATGAATCTCACCTTGACCAAGTTGTAAAGATTCAGCGCGTGAGGAAATCATGGCATATGGAACACTGTAAGTAATCTGCAATTAATTAATCCAATAAATCAATAAAAGTGATGCACAAATGGACCTCGGTCATGAATTATCACGAATTGATAAATCTTATGTTGACTAAACATTCCAAATCCAATATGTAAACAAGTACATTTTTTATCCTTAAAATCTCTATATTTTCATTTAATGGGAGTAGTTCGATTGGACAAAAAAGATAAACATGTGTGCACATTCTATATAAGGAAGGAACTGCTTACTGCCAAAGGGGCGCCAAGAAGGGCAAAGATAATCAATGCAGCTGATACAATACTATTTGGTGGGAGATCGTGACCTGTATAGCCCATATTGTTTGCCACATACGTAACAACCAGGATAGTAAGAAAACATATACCCATAAAAATATTAGAGATTCCCCATATGAAACCAGCACCCCACTTTCTGCACAGCTTCTCCATAAGTAGTGAAGTTATTCCGAGGACAACAGAGTTACACAACAGACCAAATGCTCCCATTCTGACTCCCGAACTATAAGTCTGTCCTTCATTTGGCTTGCCACCATAAATCTCTCTACCCATCCAATCAGTATCAAAGAGAATAAATGGAAACCATGCTACCCATGTCAGGGAAGTGACAAGCAAAATTACCCATATATAACCAGAGAAGTGTCTAAAAGTGTGAAACAAGTCCCAGAAAAATGCTTCTGAAGCATGACCTGACTCCCCCATACTTTCTTCTAAAACCAGGGAGGACCTGTCGTTTGAAACTAGAGGTATTTCTTGAGCTGCCGATACACTCAAATATGTTGTAATTGCAATGAACACGATATCAATCAAGAAAGCTGACTTGAGATTTGCACAATTAACAGAACATGCAGAGGTGAGAGTAAATGGGAAGATCTTGTACAAGCCACTAACAGATCCAGTTGCATATCCAAAAATATTACCAACAGCAATAAATAGAGAAAAATAAGCATTTGCCACTCGATTCCTTCGATGATCCTTTCCTAGCACAATATTAATTTTTGAAAAACATAAGTGTCTCAAGATCCACAGAAAAGATCTTTATTAGGTAATTAGGTTTAACCAAACATGTCATACCCACGACCACGAACTACTGGTTTTGAATGGGGAGGGGGCCTTGATTGTGTGCATTAGCAAGCATTTGAAGAGTACAAAAGTTGGTATCTTAGTTCTAATCCTTAAACTGCCCTCTTAGCATGTCAGCACATTAGCTCAAATCCATTTATACTAGAGGATGAAAATCCAACTACAAAATTTTGTTTTTGTTTTATATAATTTTGGGTGCAAGGGACAAATAATCCCACAAAAAAATGATTTCACCCCAGAACATTAAGCATCAAAATACTCAAAAGGGTATTTAATTTCCTACATAAATCATCACATTGATTTGAATTAAAACCTTTCAAGATTCACATAAGTTGTCCTTTAACAACAAATTACTGCACGTGTTTTTGTTTACAACAACCATTAATTTACTATTACAGCAAAATACCTTATACATTACTGACTTTTTAGAACCTTTTGCAATGATTGGCGCAGTGTAAGATTTTAAGTTTTCTTTCTAGTATATACATATATATTTAGCCAAGTGGAAAAACTACTATCAAGGAACTCCGTCTGACATCTCTGCACCCCTAATCACCCTAACAGAGACTTTCTAACTCCAACATATTGACTTCAAATTTCATAACTCACTTCAATGTCCCCAACACCCCCTAATAGATCAATATTGACATACATGGAAATTATAAAGGAAAAATCATAATAGAAATACACACTACTAGCCTTAATTCAAGAATTAGTAGCATATTTGATATTACTTCAGTAAATTGGAAGGCACGCTCGTAATATAGGGACAATGGTAAATGTCTAAACGAAGAGTTGAAGCTAAACACTTAAGAATCTCTACAAACGAAATTAATTATATACCAACAGAGATATCAAAATTCAAACTTTATACCGAAAAACTTACCGGTAAGATCAGCAAGCAGAGCTCTACAAGGACCTTGGGAGACGTTGTTAGCTACATCGAGAATCCAAAAGCCAACCACAAAGAATACAATCGCACGAGGCCTAACATCACCTCTGTCACCAATCCACCAACCGAGGTCTGCAGAGTGACCAATAACCAAAACAGCGAGTACTATAGAAAGCGCTCCAGCGACGATGAACGGCCTCCGACGACCGTATCGGCTGGTGCAGTGATCGCTCATATGACCAACGAGCGGTTGAACAAAGAGACCAGAAATCGGTCCACAGAGCCATATAAGACTAGACCAAGCGTGAGGAATACCAAGCTCTTGAATATAAGGAGTGAGAAGAGAAAGCTGCAAAGCCCAACCGAATTGAATTCCACATGCGATAGATGCGACTCTTAGTAACCGTCTCAGTGGAACCCTAGGTCCTACAAGCGGTCGAATCGGCGGTCGATTTGCTCGCCGAGAAGCCGTACGGTGACCTTCGGACGACTCCGGCATCACCATTTTGTACCTCTAAGCTAGCATGCGCAAGCGCAACCTCTCTCAAACTTTCCTCCGCGGCACTCACTCGGAATATCTCTCTCTCTCTCTGATCGTAACTGTACTATAAGAATCCAAGTGCGGGCGAAGAAGGAAGGAAAGGTGGCGGTTGCCGTCAGCTTGTGAGCTGAGCATCATCAACAACCGAAACTGCCCCTACAGTTTTCAATTAAATTACGCACACTGCCTCTACAATTAAAAAATATAAAAAAAGAAAAAAGCGGGAAATCAAGGCAAACCATTTTAATTAATTAACTAATTAATTCTATTATCTAATTATCATCCCTATCAAAGTCTTAATTTGTTTTGCTTTACTTAAAAAAGCAATTAAATTAGGTAAGACGAAAGTTTGAAATGTTTACGAACATATTTACGTCTCAAATTGAAATTGAAATGAGGAACGAAACTGTTAAAAAAATGTATGTATTTTCTTTCGTGACTTGTTACAAAATTGAAATAGGAAACTAGTTAGAGATTGCTTTCACTGTAATAATAATGAGAATATCCTACGAAATCGCATGACACAACCAAACACAAGATATTTTAGAATGTCTATTATTTAGGAATAAAGTTGAAAATTTATTTCGAAGCAAAAGTCTCCCAAGAACTAAACTCTGAGAAATCGCAACTTTAAGAAATTCAATTCCTTTTTGTTTTTTTTGTTGTGTGTATTTCAATCCGACCTGGATGAATCAACAAGCCTTGAAAGCTATTGTTTTCTTTGGTTTCGTCTAAAAAATTTATCATAATGACAATCATTATAGTGTCTTTCTTTTATCTACATTGAATTCAATGTATAAGACTTAATTTCTTTAATTCTAACGTAAGTCAGTAGGGAGAAAGAAAAGAGGAAAAAGAAAAAGAAGAAAGAAGAAAGAATGTTACCTTATTTTATTAGAAAGAAAAGTATAGACATTGGAGGGAAACATATATGTTATGTAGTAGAATAAAGTGAGAGCGATAAAAGAGAAATGCTTTTGAAGTTGCTTAATATACAAGCAAGTAGGTTGGCCTTCTTTCTATTTCTTCGTCCAATTTCGTCCATAACAAGTAAGGAAGTTGGGCCGAAAGGCCCATTAGCATTTCTAGAGCGCTGACCAAAGTTCCACACTCACAACACCACCACGTCAAGCATATAGTGACAACAAACAAATGCCGATCGACTACCCATTGGGTAACCCACCATTTCCATGAACCTTGTGTTATAATTTTTGCACACCATTTGATCATAATTATAACATCATTGCACCATATGGTATGCTCTTTTTAATCCTATGGCTACAACTAGCTTGTGATGTTATGATAGTTTGTATTGAAGTGTAAATTAATATAACCTAGTTTTTTAGACTAAATCTTAATGTAAAATTATGCTTACTAAACTCTGATTTCATTTGTGTGTATGATAAACAACAGAAGAAATAAACAAAAGGTCGAAATGAAAAGAAGAATCTAAACAAAGAGAAAAAAGATATATATTGTTGTGTCTAATGAAGAACAAGAGAAAGAAGCTAGAATGAAAAGCTAAAACAAAACATTAAAACGAGAAAATAGCAAAGGAAAATTGTCTAGAAAAGAAAAAAGTTAGAAGCTGATTGAATGACATAATAATATTTTTACACACAGTTGAAGTAAGAAAAAGACAAAAAAAAAAAAAAAAAAAAATTCATTTAAATTTGAAGTTTAGACCAAATTTGATTGGAATCCGAAAATGGGTAAAACCCAAACTTGTTGGATATCCTCTTAATATACCCTTATTTCCTTCTACAATTTCCAAAGAAGATTATATGTCCATTACAACTCAATTTGCCTTTTTTCCTTTCAAGTATTGTCAACTTACTATTTCCAAAGCTCACCCTAACCAAAAATGGCCCCCTAATCGATCGAAAGTGTACGACAAAATTTTAATTTAATATCACATCTTTAGCTAATAGTCTATCTATTATAATTTATATCTTTTTCTAAGATCGAGTTACTTCATAGACTTTTTACTGATTCCTAATTGTAAGCATACACTATTTTGATATACTTTTTTGGTTCTTTTTATCTTTTTTTTTTTTATAAAAAAATCTTTGCACATATATATTAGTGAAACATTTATTTATTGCTAATAATCTACAATCAATTCCCTAATATCTCATTTAGTGCATAGACATTAAAGCTTGGAATTATACCTTTTGTACTCTCTCTTACGCTTAATCTTATAGGCATTTTAATGGAACAATGAGAAATAAAAGTTAGTTTCATGCTCAAATACATTGGATTTGGTCATTATTTTTAACTGATTTGAATTCAAAGCTAGATTGAGAGTAATAATAGATAAGTAATTATCTTTAATTTTTAAAGAGGATATCATGCATCAATTTCGAGTCAAAATAACAATCTTAACAATGTGATATACAACGAACTGGGTCAATCATTAAACTTGTGTCGAATTCAAAGTTTGTTTACGAGTACAACAATTAATAAGTTATCGTTTATTTTTAATTTATAATTTTAGAATAAAAAGAATTGTTAAGCGTATAATTTGAGATGGCGTGTATCAAATTTGTTCTTAATCTTTGAATATGATAGATTTGTTTGCAAACATCACAATGGGTTTTGTTAAATGTTAATGAATGAGAACGTGACATCAAATACAAACATACCTTAGTAAAATCGAAGGGCTCTCCAGCCTTTTGTAAGGACAAAAAATAAAGCTAAGTTTGATATTATTATATATAGATATTATATTACAAACGATTTATGAGTTCCCATATGTACTATCCATTTCCAATGTTTTTCTTACAATAAAATATAACCTAAAAGATCATGCACTGTCAACATGATTTATACACATGTCTCACATACAGAAATAGTAACAACAATAACCCTTAACTACTCATCACTTTGTCTTTTGACATTCGTTAAAAAGTAAGTATGGATCAACTAACATACACGTTGCAATTCATCTTCTAACAAACTTTACAAGACTTTTCAATGTTAGCCTACTTGACTATTCATCTTCTAACACCAAAACTTCTCCAACAAAGTTGTATCCCTTTGTTGGACTAACCCAGGGAAATTAAAAAATCAAAATATACCTCAGAAACCCTAGCTAAAACAAGAATACGTAGATCAACGAACATATATAATAAAACCTAAAACTGAACAATATATATATAAAATTAATATTTGTGAAATGTAGGATTGGTTTAAATATAATGTAAAATGTAGGTGATAAGTAGGAAAGACAGAAAAAGAAAGGAAAGAGTTGGAAATATGACTTGTCATTGTACACAGAATATGAAATGGAGATGGAACAGATACTGAGAATGAATAAGGAGGGTAAGGGGTGGGGTAGATCTACATAATAATTAGTCACATGTGTGCCACGTGGACAATAATAGAAGCCGTGGACTGGCGAAATTGGACTACCGTTGAAAGCTGAAAATGTATGACGTGGATGTCCCTTCCCACGTCTGTCCCGTAATACAATCTGTTGCAATCCCAACACATTTCCATTACCTTTACCTCCAAATCTACATTACACATTTTCTTTTTATCCCATTTTCCATCCCTATCCCTGTCCTTATTTGTCTCTTCCAATCATTTTCTAAACCCATAACTTATTTCTTTACCTCAATTGTCACCCCTATGTATCCGTAGATAATACATTCTTGGTTCAATTGACACACTTTGAGGTTTGATTTGATTATACACCCCACCTATCATTCATCAATCCGTAGGTAATAATTATTATTATTATTAATAGTATAAACCTTTTAAATGTTATCTTTCAAATAGCTTTTGATAAACTACCACTTGTGTCCCTCACCGTACCGATAGATATAGATATATAATAGTATATCATAAATAGACTAATATTTTTTTTTGTATATTTTGATCCATTTTGTTATAATTGAAAATAGTCATTCTTTGATATATATTTTTTCTTATAATGTTTGGTTTATTGAATACTAATGAGTACAAATTATATTGTACTTAAAAACAAAAAACCAATAATTCAATATCATAGTATCATAGAATATAAAGATGAAAAAGAAGAAGTACCTATATATTGATTATTGAATTTACACTAACTACTTAATCAATTCTAATTTATTGAAAGTATATATAATAATGAATTAGCAGAAATAATATTCGATCTCCAATAATTAAAGTTAACTATTAAATTAAAAATATAAAATGTATTATACCATTTATTCGACACAAAAAAAAAAAACAAAGTTTTTCAATCAAAATAAGTATAAAACATACCTTCATATAGCATTCCATAATCAAATACAAAGGTAGAACAAGTCCTATGCATGTCCAATGAAAACTTAAATAATCATACATGAGATTTTGAAATAATAACTGGTAATTAAAATTTATGTGCTGTTTGGAAGGTTATGTTCTTGGTATCTAAATAACATTCGCAGAAAAAAAAATGTAAATTTTTTTTAAAAATTTTATAATTGCAAATAAAAAAAAAGGAAGAAGAAGAAAAAAGGAGTATAAAAGGTGGGAGATGGCAGGAAATTTAGAAAGAGAAGTTTATGAAGAAGTTGTTTCCGGCGAGTTAATTGGAGAAACGTGTCTCTTCTCTCTTCTACACCTACCGACATAACCGTACCGACACGGTGACTCTTTTTTCACTCTGTTTTTAACTATTTCCCTCCTATAACTCACTGCCACCGCCGCATCTCTGCACCCTTACCAACGAAGTAATCCATTCTTTTTCCTTCAAGGAAAACCAACATTGGCGGCAACTCAACACCACCATTATCACCACCAATCCCCCCGTATTCGCTATAAATAACCACCTTCTCCCATTCCCACTCTTCTACCCCACACTGGGGATTGGCCGATTCACACTGGCGCCGCTGTGAATTGAATCATGTCCAACCCCTCTAGGCCAATGCCCCACTCTGTTTCTGTAATCGAAAATTTTGCTGACTTCTACGAGTCCTGGCTCACAACTCAACGTGGCTTCCTCGAGCAACTTCTCCACGTTTCCCAAATCACCGATTACAAGGAGGAGCGCCAATTGGGTTTAATCAAACAAGTTTTAGCCCATTACCAGCTTTACCACGAGGAAATTTCCAAAGCCGCCGGCGAGGATGTCTTCAGGGTGTTTTCAGCTCCCTGGTTGACTTCTTACGAGAGGACTCTGCTTTGGATTTCTGGATTCAAGCCCTCGATTGTGTTCCGATTGGTGGACGGTGCGGTTAAGGATTTGACGCCTGCGCAAGCAGCATCAGTGGAGGAGTTGAAGACTGACGTCAAGAGGAAGGAGAGGGATTTGGCAGAGGCAATGGCTAGCCTACAAGAGACGGTAGCAGCACCACCCATTGTGGGGCTGGCACGGCGGGCAGGGAGATTGGTGGACGGAGAGATTTGCGAAATGGAGAATGCAATTGAGGAGCTTAAAATTGGGATGTTGGGGGTTTTTGATGGTGCCAATTTGCTTCGTGGGTCGACTATGAAACGGGTTATGGAGATTCTAAGAACTGATCAAACACTAAGGCTTTTAACAGCGGCGACTGAGTTTCAACAGCGAAGTAGAGGGTGGGGCATCCAGAGAGATTCACAAAGACCAAGAACAATATGAAATGAATCACCACAAAATGGTTATTGAGTTTAAAGTTGAATTTGATCTTTGAAATATCTGGTACTTGTGATGGGGGGGGGGGGGTTTAAAAGTTCTTGAATTGTCTGAGCGGTTGAGTTTGAGCCAATAGGCCAACTCTCAACATGTCCAAAATAAACATGAGTGAGCCTAAATGCTTATTTTCGTACTCGCAAAAGCAAAGTTTCTAATTGAGTTTGTACGTTTCTATAATATATAACTAACAATTCACTGATCCAGATTATAATGTCCAAGCCCGAAAGAGTCATCCTTCTTGAACTCCATTCTTTCACCTATACCAAATTATTTCTTAAAGAAAGGTTGTATGTAAGACTTCTCCTCCCCCATACAAAATGGTTGGCTGATATTTCTCTCAAAAAAGTACTAAAGGAGAATAAAAGGAAACTTAAAATAAGAATTTCAAATGTAACTTTTTAACAAACACTTGTATATTTATTCCAAAGGCACTTTAGAAATCTTTTTTTAACATCTTTGAAATGTTTTTTTAAAAACATCTGTCTATATGGAATATCAAGAACCAGAAACTTGATTAATTATTGTTTAAAACTTAAGTAACTATGTTATAATACTGTCTAGACTGGAGTTGTTCCTTCAATGACATTTGTTTCATATAAGTAATTTTTCTGTCATATAAACAATGGAACAGCAATCTAAATTTGGATGGTTTTGACAATGGCCTACTACTCTAGAAAAATGTGGATCAATGGCCCACAAAAAAGCCTAAAAAGGAGGAGGGGGGTGAACAAATCGTAAAAACTACTCTAAATATTAAACTAAAAGTTACAATCAATGAGCTGATCATTTTAGAAAGCAGAACTGAAAGATGAAAATTACTAAAACCTGTGTTCCACAAAGCCCACCACTAGTGACCATAGGTTGGATAAAAAATGCTAGTGGGAATTAACACCTTTATTAAAAATAACATGCAAAATCCAAAAACTACGGTAATTTGCACATACCTCAACTTAATCTTGCAAACATCTCATGTTTGATTCCACGTCTTTTACGATGTTAAATTTGAAGTAGTTGACCACTATAGATCGAACTTATTATCTCAACTTTTTTATTACACTCATGGTTTGACTCCTTATTGATCACCTGGCCAATTCATGTTTAACCCAACCAAATAATGAAATGCATAAAAGATATGGAGAGATTTGGGGGAGTGAAAATGTAAAAGTGGGAGAAGGCATGATTTGAAGGTCCAATATAGGGTAGTGGAGAGGGCAAAGGATGATGAAGTGTTATGCAAAAGTGATTAATTAGGCACTGCTGTTAGAAATGGATTTTGTGGTAAAAATAGCAAAAAGAAAGTAGAATTTTAGATAACATACCTGTCTTTGTACATTTCAAGCTACCTTAGCTTCTAGTTTCAGTTCAGCAACCACCTTTGAACAGAAAATCCATGGATGAAACTCAAGTGGTTTGTTCAAATTTTGTTCAAATCTTTCTGTCTCTCTGTCTCTCTCTCTTTTTTTCTTTTAAGTCTAAAGTTTTTTCATTTCAAGATGTTATATTCTCCACAACAACATATAGTGGAGTATAAACATAAAGTTTCTTTATACAAAGCTATGTATCTCTACCCTTGACCTCTCTTTCTCTCTCTTTCTACCTTTTTTTCCTCCTTTCTTTCTTTCTCCCATTCTCTCAGTACACTTGCAGGAACCTTTTCTTTTTTATTTAAATTTTCTTGTCACCATCCATTTTTTCATTATCAAGGCTTTGTTACTGTGTACCAGTACTGCCGCTTCACCATTTTGAATCCCCATTTATATTCTCCTATCTTCCCTTGCCTCCTTCACTTCTCATCATCATTTTCATCTCAATTCTCTACCTCGTTGTCAATTATGGCTTTTCACTCAGCTTTCTTTCTTCTTTTGTTCTTCACTACTTTCTCCATTCCTCCTCCTTCTCAAGCTCTTACTCCTGCTATTACCAACCAGTCTCAGTTCTTCAATCTTCTACAAAAGACTGCCTCAGGAGAGTTCCTGTCTGATTGGGATCTTTCAGGAGGCAAATCCTTCTGCAACTTCACAGGAATTCGGTGCAATGACCAAGGACATATCATTGAGATTGATATCTCTGGCCAGTCTCTCTCTGGGAGCTTTCCGGAAGATGTATGCTCTTACCTGCCAAAGCTGAGAGTTCTTCGTCTTGCTGGTACCGGTTTTCACGGACGTTTTCCTTCAGGAATTACCAACTGCTCTCTTATTGAAGAACTTAACATGAGCTCTTTATATCTCAATGGAACTATCCCGGATTTATCACAAATGAAACAGCTGCGTGTACTCGACCTCTCATACAATTCCTTTACTGGTGATTTTCCCATGTCGGTTTTCAACCTTGTTAATCTTGAGGAGCTGAATTTCAATGAAAATTACAAACTCAACTTATGGAAGTTGCCTGACAAGATATCCAGTCTGACAAAGCTAAAATCTATGGTCTTGACAACCTGTATGTTAGATGGCAAAATCCCACGATCGATAGGGAACATGACGTCTCTTGTTGATCTTGAACTAAGTGGGAACTTTCTCAAGGGAGAGATTCCAAAAGAAATCTCCTTGTTGAAGAACTTGCAACAACTTGAACTCTATTACAATGAACTCACGGGAAACATACCAGAGGAGCTTGGAAATTTAACAGAGCTGGTGGACATGGACATGTCAGTGAACCTTTTGACAGGAGAGCTTCCAGAATCCATTTGTAAACTCCCTAAGCTTAAAGTTCTACAGATTTACAACAATAGCCTCACAGGAGAGATCCCAAATGTGCTAGCCAACTCAACAACACTCACTATGCTATCACTTTATGACAATTTTCTTACTGGACAGATTCCTCAAAAGTTAGGGAAGTTCTCACCAATGGTTGTCCTTGACTTGTCAGAAAATCGCCTGTCTGGGCCATTGCCATTGGATATATGCAGAGGAGGGAAATTGCTATACTTTCTTGTCCTTCTAAATAGCCTTTCTGGAGAAATACCATCAAGCTATGCTGAATGTGTTTCACTTTTAAGGTTTAGGATTAGTTTCAATCAGTTGACGGGAACAATACCTGAAGGAGTTTTGGGTCTTCCCCATGTTTCAATTATTGATGTTGCTCAAAATAAGCTCACTGGTTCCATTTCAAATTCTATCTCGCAAGCAAGAAACTTGTCAGAGTTGTTCTTACAAGGAAACAGGATTTCTGGAGTTATACCACCGGAGATTTCAGGAGCAGCCAATCTGGTGAAGCTTGATCTTAGCAACAATCTTCTCTCCGGTCCAGTGCCATCACAGATTGGCAATCTGATGAAACTAAATCAGGTAATGTTACAAGGAAACCAACTGGATTCTTCAATCCCCACTTCATTCACATCTTTAAAGTCTCTCAACGTTCTTGATCTCTCGAACAATCGTTTAACCGGGAAAATTCCAGAAAGTTTGAGTGAATTGTTTCCAAGTTCTTTCAATTTTTCGAACAATCAACTTTCAGGTCCAATTCCTTTGTCTTTGATTAAACAAGGGTTAGCAGATAGCTTTTTCGGCAACCCAAATCTATGTGTTCCACCAGCGTATTTCATTTCACCAGATCAAAAATTCCCCATTTGTTCAAATTTTTCCTTTAGAAAACGTCTAAATTTCATCTGGGGTATCGTCATTCCATTGATCGTCTTCTTCACCTGCGCCGTCCTGTTTCTAAAACGACGAATCACAACAAGAAAAACATCAGAGATCGAAAACGAAGAAACCCTGTCTTCTTCTTTCTTCCATTTACAGAGCTTCGACCAAAGCATGATTCTCGAAGCCATGGTGGAAAAGAACATTGTGGGTCACGGCGGATCAGGAACAGTTTACAAAATTGATCTCGGAAATGGAGAAATTTTCGCCGTGAAGAGGCTATGGAATCGAAGAGCAAAACATCTCTTCGATAAAGAATTGAAAACAGAGGTCGAAACCCTAGGAACAATTAGGCATAAGAACATCGTGAAACTCTATAGCTATTTTTCAGGTCTAAATAGCAGCCTTCTTGTTTACGAATACATGCCAAACGGAAATCTATGGGACGCCCTTCATAAAGGGTGGATTCATCTTGATTGGCCCACGCGCCACCGCATCGCGGTGGGAATCGCGCAAGGTCTCGCTTATCTCCACCACGACCTCTCGCCGCCGGTAATTCACAGAGATATCAAAACCACAAACATTCTATTAGATGCAAATTACCAACCCAAAGTTGCAGATTTCGGGATCGCAAAAGTCCTACAAGGAACTAAGGATTCAACGAACTCTGTAATCGCAGGAACATACGGCTATTTAGCTCCTGGTAAGTTTAATAAATCAACTAAAATGCCAATTTCAGAAAACCCCATTATCCATTTTCATTGTTATCATGTTTTATAAATGACAGAATATGCATATTTATCAAAGGCAACAACCAAGTGCGATGTGTACAGCTTTGGAGTAGTGTTAATGGAGTTGATAACAGGGAAGAAGCCGATTGAAACCGAGTATGGAGAAAACAAGAACATTGTGTTCTGGGTTTCGAACAAAGTGGATACAAAAGAAGGGGTTCTTGAAATTCTTGACAATAAATTAAAAGGGTTGTTTAAGGATGACATAATTAAGGCTCTGAGAATCGCCATTCGCTGTACTTACAAGAATCCAGTGCTTCGACCCGCCATGCGAGAGGTGGTTCAGCTTCTGCAAGAGGTGGATCCTTGCAAATTTGACCGTCCCTTCGAAGATGTTGAAAAAGGGGAAGATACGTATATGATGTCACTAAAATAAAGTAACCTTTTTCAGTCCAAAATCAAAGGGGTCACCCTTTTTTTAAAAAAAAAATCTCTTCTTTTTTCTTTTCCTCCTTATATGTATGAATGTATGAATGAATTATATTATATGATAAGATAAGTGCTTCCTCCAATACTAGAGGGAAGAGGGAGAGTCAAAGAGAATCAAAGTTGCTCTCTTTCACTCTTTTGATAATGTTTTTTTTTTTAACTCCCTTTTTGAGTTCCTCTACCCATGTTATGTTTTGATATTATGTGTAATAGATGAAATATATGGGTTATATTTTTTGTTTCTTTCTTCATTTTCGTTATCTTTTTTATTTGTAATGAAAATATTAGAATGTCGAGCTCTTTGTAAGATATATAATTTCATGAAAGATGGAGAAATGGTAGATATGATGTATATTGTTGACATAGGTAATGACTATCGATTCTTTGAAACATTTCTTAACCATGTTTTTCATACACTAAAAATCTTTGTCATTCAAGCTAGGATTTGTAACACCTCATGCTTAAGATTCGAAGTAGGATTCTCAATCCTTGGCCTAAGACATTACAACTTATCTATAAGTTATTGTATTTGAAATACTTTTCTAGATTTGATGTGTATATTTGGTTAACTTGCAAGCAAGATAACAACATGGTGAGGTGTGAAGATAAACGAAAAGAAAAGTAAATGTATCAAGTGATTTTGTAAAAATGAGTGTATAACAAACTTTAAACATTTTAAATTCACACAGTCATCTGGTTACAAATATATATAGATTCTTCAAACTTGTAAGTTAATTTTAAACATTGATGATGAAGACATCGAGTTTGTAGTCAACAACTAAGATAACGATCGATTTGTACATCGATTGATTCATCTTGTGCCAATATTCCTTTGCATATATCTACCTAGAATGGTATTTCAAAAGAAAAAAGTGAGAAAAATGGGACCAAAGAGAATATACAATAAGTAACAAACTTCTTTTTCAAAATTCAATATACATCACAAATGAGAAGTTTTGGTCAACGGTAATTTCACCCTCTTAGATTATTCGTATCAACTAGAAAAGACAAATTTTCTTGCAATTCTTACTTTGTTCATTTTGTTTTTTGTTTTAATATATACTCTGTCATTTAAAAAATACGTGAGTTTACTTGTCTTAGTTTTAACTTTCATTATAGCTATATTGATATGTAAATTGATAGAAAACGTATTAAAAAATTAAACAAGATCTACTGAGAATTCAAACTATTTTACAAATGGTTATCAAATTAGATTTCTTCAACTCTACTATAATCTTACTATAATCTTTCAATGTACATCAATCAACTAATCATTTAAAAATTTCGAAAGTCGAACAATAACGGAAGAAAACGTGTATCATATACATATATGATAATATAAAATACTTGAGAAAACCCTAAAAGAAAAAAGATGAAATAGAATGATTTAACACAAACCCAACAACAAAGTCATCCCAAATAGATACAAATGGACCCATAAGAAACAATAATGAATTAAAATCATCCCCCCTTTTCAAAATTGTCAAAAGAAAAAAGAATTTCCCTTCTAAAAAGAAGTCCTAGAATTGAAAGATAAGATCTTGAGAGTCATTAGTGGAAGATGGTGATTGGCAAAAAGATCATAGCTTTTTGTTTCAAAACATTTCTCAAAAAGTGGGGTATCTATGCATCCATCCTTTTATAAAAGAAAACAAACTAAACTAAATTAATTTCACAAAATAATTGAGCCATCATTATTATTGTCTTCTGGATCATTCAATTCTCTGCTTTCAAGATCTTGTACAAGTTAGAAAAACATCAAAGTTTGTTCCTTTTTCTTCTTTTTTTTTTTTTGACTGCTTAAAGCATCCTTTTTATCTCTCAAATTCACATGTACTTTGAATTCTCTATTGATCTTAAAAAGAAAATAAGAAGACAATAGCTTTTTCTTTCTGCTTCTTTTGCCTCTTCCTTACAATAACAATTTTTATCTAATTCCATTTGTTTCTTTTCATACATATCTTCTCATATTTCATGGTATTTTAAACATTAATTATAATCAAGTTCTTCGTTAATAATCTAGATGTGTTAAGATTCTTTTTTCAAGACGGTGTATACATGTATTAATGGTAGATTCAAAAAAGCTAAAGTGGGATCATTTTATAAAAGGAAAAAACAAAGTTAAGTTATATAAAAATACCCGTCTTTTATTTCAAAGATATCTCTATACTAGCAAGATTACTATTGTTGTCTTATTGGCACTAACCTAAAAAAAAAAAAGTTACACCACAAAACTATTTCAAGTCGTTGTCATATCATTTCAAGTTCGTCTAATGTCTAAATTAAAATTTTAAATGACTCATACTTCAAAAAAATATGTCATATTAAAGATGTACGAAAGTAGTACACAATTTTTAGTCACAAAAATCAAAGGTTAAAGATATTTGGTATAATTTAGGAAAGAATAGAAACGGACTGTGTTGTTTTTTTTTTTTTTTAAGAATATGTTTGACTAAGTCAAACACTTCTCCATGTAATAAAGCATAGTGTATTGACCATAGTCAAACGCATCACTTTTGAAGAATCACTTTCTCTTAAACGTTTTTCATAAAAGTTACCAAATTCTGGAATTTGACAATAACTAATGATTCCTTGAGAAATTCTCAAAATTTGTTAAAACCATTAATCAAATAACAAATGGATGATAAAAAATGATGTCAAAATTACATCATCGAAATTTTGAAGAATGCAACCATTTGGAAAAAGGCATCTTTCATATATTTAGAAAAGAAAAGCATCTTAATTTATAGTCATTATTGAATAGTTGTCTTTAATCATTTATGTGTGCAAACACAATTCCTAAAACCAAAAAGTGCTTCAATTATTGATAAAAGTAAACCCCTAGCTTTGCCTACACACTACTGATTAGATTTGAAAGCCTCAAGCCTCAAATAATTTGTATAAAATCATTAATTATAAATTTAATTCTCAAAATATTTTATATTAGAGTTAATTACTTGCTCTATTTCCATAATATAACATAAATAGATGGCTATATTTTATAAATGTAACAAAATAAAATATAGAAAACAATTTAGCACCAAAAATAACTTCAGTAAATGAGAAAAGCTAAGACATTAGCTTTTAGGGTTTAGGGTTTAGAGTTGAGAAATAAATTAAAACAAATCGCATCAAATCATTCCATTTTTGTTAATTAAATTTTTATAATATAGTAGAGGTTACTTTATTAAGAACCAAGATTCCCTTTCATCCTTTGACAAAAATGTGAAATATATTTTACTTTATGAGAATTCAAATATGAAAAGATAAAAGTTTTAGTGTGTTTGAGTGTCATAAACACAAAACTATTTATAAAAGCAGTGATTGGACACAGTGTAATATTTCATTTCAATTAATAAATCAACTAAAATAATTGAATCAATGAAGGGACGTGTGTTCTCATTTACTTGAAATAATCACTCTTTCATAATATTCATTTTAAAAAATGAAACCATTCAAGAATTATTATAAAAGACATAAACCTAATTCACTTAATATATGTGTCAAGGTCAAATAATTAATCAATAAGTAGAAATTTCACGTATAACTTTAGAAGTAAACATTGCTATGGAAAATCAATGTTTACCTCGTTTCAAAAAATCAAGCCAAATTTTCGATTTCATAAGAATTCATTGACAAATGACTCTTATAAAATACCCGCAACCAAACTTTGCTTCTCAAAAGAAAAAAATTACTCTTAAATGACATGTTGTTATATTATATACCTACCTAAGAATAATCACCTATACGATTATAAATATTTAAGAAGAAAAATAAAAAAGCTAAGTGAATTATCAATGAAACGAAATTGATCAAAAGCAATACAAGGATTCACAAATCTTTTAATGTCATGTCATATATCTTAAACATGTCGATAAAACCCCCTCCTGAAGACCAAATATATATACTTTTATCCAATATTTGTCTTAAAAGAAATGTCTTTCTAATTTTTTATTAGAACATAAAAAGCTTAAAAGAAGATAGCAACAAAATGCAAGTAGATGATGGCTTTTTAGCTAAAAGAAAGAAAAAAGTGCTTATAAACTCATGTATTGTTCTATAAGGCCTTGTTGGAAGAATGAGATTCATGGAGGCATCTGTTTCAATTGCCAAGGTGGAGAATCCATTAAATTCTTTTAAAAGTTGCAATCCCCTTTAACTCAAAAAGGAATAGTTATATTAAATTTTTTGAAGTGCAAAAATATAATAATAATTTTTAAAAAAATCCCCTAAGGTTTCAAATCTTTAATTATTGCATATTTGTCTCTTACAACTACTACACTTTCCAATCTTTTTAGGGATCATAATATCTATTCTTAAATATTCACCTACACAAAATACATTCTTAATAAAAAAAAATTTAAGTTAGTTTGAACATATTTAATCAATTAAAACATATACTATCAATGAAATAGTCAAACTAAACTAAGTTAAACAATAGTATTCTTGTAAAAGTATAAAATATGAGATTGAAAAAAATTGTATTCTTGAATATGAGAATATTTGCAAATGGTCTAAATTTTGTTCCTCAAATGGGAATCGTTTACTAACTATTTGAGTGGCACCATTACCTAAAATGAAGAGTGAAAGAAAATATACACTTCAAAAAAATTGACCAATGAGAAATGTGAACAAAACATATGGTTGCTATATATATTATATAATTATATATCAAAATTCATCACATATCTCTTTCTCATAAAGCAAAACCCCATTAACATTTGTTTTTAAAAAATGAACATAACTTACTCTTATAACCAAATCAAGAGAAACAAAATTAAAAGAAAAAGTATATATTAAAAAAATTCAAGTCAAGATACATCATACGTTTTGTTTTTTTTATGTAAAAATAAGTGTGTTATGACACAACTAAGGGAACACTATTGGGACATATATAGATATATCTATATATATAAATAGATATAGGGACAATAATTATGTATTCCATTAAAGAAAATAAAAGCACTAAAAAGACTAATGATCATATAGAAGCAATTTCTAGAGATTTGTGGGCTTAACATTGACATCACCTAATAATTCATATAATGGTATTTGGTGATATTATACTTGGATTGCATTACAAAAAAAATTAATTTAAATTTCTTTTTCTTTTTTCTTTTTCTTTTTTGTATGTGCATTTAAACATGTAATTATTTAATTTAAGTTTGGCCCTTTCTTCTTGGTTGTTGCATGTGAAATGCTTTTGAAAAAAATAATGGGATTTAGAATGGGATGTGGGGTTTAACCTGATGAAAATAATCCAAACATGTGATGTGCACCATAAAGCAATAGCAATTATACAAAGTGCTGAGACAAGTGTTGTCAACTAGTTGTGGACTTGTGGGGATATTTTTTCCCATTTTTTTTTAAAAAGACATTTTAACTTTACTTTACCTTCTTTTTCCATCTATTCAATACTAAATCTAATTCTCTGCCACATTCACATCTTATTTACCTAATTCTCGTGTTTCATATTGTATTTTTTGCACTGTTCTTCTTATATAAACAATATGAACATGTGTCAATAAGCATATTTTAGTGAATCGTTTATTGATTACCGTATAGGTCGATGGTTCTATCTCTTACATGAAACGTTTATTTGATCAATTTTATTATTGTGAACATTTTGTTGAAATGTTTTAAGGGTAATAATATTCAAAACTTTATTCTACAAACATCGACAATGGTCTCGCTTGGGCCTATTCACGCAACTCATTGGGCCGATGGTGTAGGCCGAAGGCCAAGGTTGTAGTGGGCCTTGCCTTTGTTGCTATTGGGCTTTATATGTTTTAACTTCAATACATTTGGATATATTGTATCGAAAATATATTTTGAAAGGATTATTAAAGGACATTATGTAAAGAAGTATGATAATAAATATTTTAATCTAGAGTTACATATAGTTAATAAAATGAAGAGGTTGGTGAATATTAACTTAGTTATACGTATTTATTTGTTTAGAACAAAAGTTTATTTAATTGCTTGAAAAGGATGAACTAAAGAGTAAAAAGGCATTAAAAGAAAGAAGATTAAATTGAAACTAACGGGGTGACCAAAATAGACTCAACGAAAAATAACCCTCAGGTATTTCAAGAGTAGCACAAGGTTTCCACCTCATTTCCTCTTTTGTCCTTATCAACAATTATCATTTTTATTACATTTTTTTTTAATGAAAATGTATTGTTTCCGCGTGGAGGCAATTTGAATATAATAAATGGAAAAAAAAAAAGAAGAAAAACAAAGTCAAAAGTTTTTTTTTTTTGTTTTGTTTTTTTTAAATAGAATAAATGGAAAAAGAACAATTATATAGTTTTTTTTCCATGATTTTAATTAACTTATTTATTTTTATTTACTCCACCTGATTTCTTTCTTTTTTTTTTTCTTTTTTAATTTTGTATTGTGTACTTTTTTTTCCTTCATAATTTTGAGTTTAGTTTTGTTGTTTTGTATATATCATTGAATTATTAACTTTGAAAACCAAACAGATAAAAGGAAACAGGTAAATAAGAAAAATCTACACAAAAAAATAATAATACAAATAAACCCTAATTATTTTTAAAAAAACTCTAACCCGTTTTTAGATTTGAAGATTAACAGTGTACTACTCAATTTAGTTTTAAATCTTTTAAAGTAAGCGTCCTTAATTCAATGAAGATAATAGAAATAAGTGACTCATCAATTTGATGTTGTGAGCAGTATCTTAGTTTAACGTGAGAATAGTGGTTTGAGGTAAATCAAAGAAACAAAAGTATGAAAGTTTACGTAAAATCCATACCATTGAGCATTTAGCTAAATATATGCTCAATTATTTTTTTTTTGGTTAGATTGATTATTTTCTGAATATTCAGTGAAGAACTAAGTATTTAATTATATATATATATAAAAACTAAAAACAGATATAATAATTTAGTAGTTTTTCTGTGAAAAAGAAAATAGAAAAAAACAAATAGGAATACTTTTTGATTTTCTTAAATTGCAAATTCCGAAGAGGATGGAGAATGAGACGAGTGGTGGAAATCCCAATCCCAATCCCATTCCCATTTCCACATCCCTAGAAATGTATTCCCACCAAATTAATATACGAAATTATTATTTTGTTTTTAATGATGGATTAATCGATTCAAGTGATCTAAAAATTCTCCTATATTTAAAAACAACCCCAATTGATATTTGTGTATAAGTATTAAATAATAATAATTTTAGCTTGTTATCCTCTTAATTTATTTTTATTAATTAATTTACGGATCAATGTTTTTAATATTTTCAATATTCTAATTTTTTATTAAAAATTTCAAAAATTAACAAAATATTTATTCTTTTTTTTTTTTGACATTATGATCAAGCAACGAGTTGTAGATGTTGAAAGAACAGGGCCACTACCAAAATCAATGTGATTGGTAGGAAGAGTTATTGCTCTATATTCCTAAACCTATTTAACGCATTACAACCTCAAAACAAAACTAGCAAAAAAGACCTATATATTAAAAAAAGACCAAGTATATATATCATACTACTCTAGTATATAAATTATCGTGGTATAAATAATTTTTTTAAAAAAATGGTATAAACCTATAAATTAAATTACTATATCAAGATATGGGTGTGATGAGTATTTATGTTAACGATACTAAAAAAAATTCTTAAAAGTTGTCATCCAACAAAACCAAAAGAAAAAAAAAAGGAAGTAACATATTAATTCAAAATGATCACAAAAGAGTTCAAATTCAAACTAAAATGGAATATAGGTAGATATTTTGAAGGTAAAATAACAAATAATAATAATAATAAAAGTCTTACGTGGGCCGAATAAATATTAAAGTCATCCAAAGCCCTCAATGACGTGGACTTTTTAGTAATAATAATAATAGAAGTCGCTAACTTAATTCCCAAGTAAGTCTTCTTCACCGGGGGAAGCTTCGTTGAACCGGCGTTCCACGTTCACAAGCATCTGCCAAATCGGCGATTTAGTAAATTACCCAATTGCCCTTCTCGCATTAAGCTTTCTATCCTCCATAACCGACTTTTGACTTTCCCCATTCGTAGGGGTATATGTGTAACTTGATATTGTTTGGTGACTGGAAACGGATACATATGCCGGCGAGCTCTGTTTCTTCTGTCTTGATTCTACTGGTTCTTTCGAAGCAAATTTCAGCGCCGGCTTTCGATCTCGGAAACTAGTAGAATCCATGGCCTCCAAGTTACTCATGCATGAACAATTGAGGAAGAAGATGTTGGGATCAATTGAAGTTCGATCTCCTCTCGGAAACCCTACAAATTCTTCCTTCTCCGATTCTCCTCTGTCTCTTCTTCACAACTACTCCAATTTCAAGAAAAGTGGTTTACCTTCACGTTTTATGTTCTATTTCCATAGTTCTTGGGTTGATTTCCCTACCCAAGTGCTTGAAATCTTGCGAACGGCTTTCTCTGACCGGAATCCAGCGGTGGAGTTGCAAATGGATGGATCGAAGTACTTATTTGATTTGTACAGGATGTTGCAGATTGATTTAGACACTGGTAGACAGAGATCGGTTGCTTGGATCGATGATAAGGGCGAGTGTTTCTTCCCTAAAGTTTTTATTCGGGAAGAGACGACGAATAGCTCCCCGATTTCTTGTAGTCCGAAAATTGAAATTTCGATTACGATTGATGGGAAATCCGGGAAGAGAAAGAGGGAAACGATGGAAGAAAATGAAGTCAGTTCTAGTGATGAACATATGAAAGTGAAGGCATCGAAAATTCCTCGTGTAGTTATGAATGATTCAGAAACTTCTGTATGGTCGAAGACGAAGGTGCTGAATGAAGGGGATAGTGGGTATTCGTTAGTAAGCAATTCCCTTCTCCCTTCAATGAAAAAAGTTGATTCTACCTTTTCAATCTCCGCAATTCATCGGTGTACCAGAACGGGGCCACTGGAGAAAGCTCGTCTCGATGTGTTTCTGAAGCAAAATGAGATTACAACGGCTGCTCGTGGTGTGTCTAATATGGTTTATGCATGGTATGGAGCTTCTGCAAAAACTTTAGCCGGAATTTTGGCCCATGGGTTCGGAGAGCCAGTTCAGATTCCTGCTTCTGATACCACCCATGGCATTGGAGTTTATTTATCTCCATTGGGTTTGCCCCATTTAAGGTAAAATTTGGCTTTTCTTTAAGTTTAGATACTTTTTAAGTTTAACTTTTTGATTATGATTTCTCACCATTTTCAAACTGCGTTCAACTTTATTTCCTAGTTCTAAGCTATCGGAGGCCGATAGCAATGGAGTTAAACATATGATTTTATGTCGAGTTATATTGGGGAACATGGAAAAAGTTGAAGCAGGATCTCGACAGTCCCATCCTTCGAGTACAGAGTTCGACACTGGTGTGGATGAGCCAACATGTCCAAAACGTTATATTGTATGGTGTAGCAATATGAACAGACACATTTTACCAGAATATATAGTGAGCTTCAAATCAACATCTCATCTGCCGGGTAATTATTATTTTTTGATTTGGATCATTTATTTGATCCATTCTCCCGTCTCTTTATTATTATTATTTTCTTTCTGGCTGATCCTTTTTTCCAGGTAACTTGAGAGAATCGACTGAGACAAAGTATCCCCTTGTGAAATTACTTTCGAAGATGAGGAATTCCCTGCCTCCCTCTAAAGTTCAAGAAGTTGCGACGTTGTTTCAGAAATTTAAGGTTAGCATTCACTAAAAGGATAGAACGAGAGGAAAACATAAGAATATGGAATCGGCTTTTAACTAATGGGACATAATACGATGCTAACTTAGCAGTGTGCGTTTTAACAATTGCAGGTTGGACAATTGGCAAAAGATGTTCTTGTTAAAAGGTTACGATCAATTGCTGGAGATCAGATGCTTCTATCCATATTTCGTGAAAGTCGTGGATGACAATGAGGTTCTTCCAAGTTTTATTTGGAAGCATTTGGAATTTCAATAATTGTCCTTTACTATTCATATAACAAGTTGTCAATGTTACCATACAAGTAGTTTTAGCAAAGAAAGCTCAATATAGAGTAGAAAGATTAGAAAAACATTTGTAATTTTTCCTTAAATACATCTTATATGCAGAGATTTTCTGAGAGATCATCTTATTTCTCGATTGCTTATCTACTGTATGCCAATATATTCTTCTAATTCTACAAAAAGAGTGTTTGAATTGCTCATGAAATTGTAATTTTCAAAGTACTCTATGGATTTTGCGTGAAAAAATCTCAAGTCTGTCTCCATTGGACTGGCACCTCTCCAACATTGTAATTTGTAATTTTCAAGCTAAACCATCAATCTTTCTTAAAGAAACTATAGGAATTTTTTAGAGGTATTTTATGAAACTGAAGTTAGAAAATAGTTTTATAATCCTTATCGAGTACCATTACAAACACCTTAAGAGGCCATCGCCATTAGTTTTCATTTATATTTCACATGTTTTGAAACATGTAGCAGTTAAATTGATCTTTTCCATTAGTTATCCTTTTGTGTCTACATTACACTTTTGCCTAGAGGATGTCTTTGTTCTATATTTGATCCCCTGTTAGGTTGGCATTAGTTTCCAACACATGTTATTTTCAATTGGGTTGTTTTTATGATTGATGTAAGTATTATTTTGGAAGCCACTCACTAGTAGTGAAACGCAGAAAAACATGGAACTGATATGCCTTCTGGTATCTGAGCTTAAATATAGATACCGATATCAGAAAGAACTGATGGTTCGAAATTTCTGTAAGTATCTTACTTAATTCAAAATTGTTTGTGAAGAAGTTGGTTGTGTAATTGATTGTAAGTTCTTCAGCTGGAAATTATTGGCGAGTATGATTTTCCCTCAAGTACAGCTAGGCGCAAGGAGTAATAGCTGTTTCCTTCTAGTTCTATCATTTGTTTCCATCTTCTAGGGGTATGAAAATCACTCTGGTATTGAATCCCACGGTTAATCAATCAGAGAAGACTCCAAAGGTTGACTTTATTATCTTCTAGCTTTTCTGTTTTTCAATTTTCACACATGCATTTGTTTTAATACCAAGTTTCTCCCTTGTTGTAGGGCTAATTTGTCTTATTTTTGTAAGTCCTAACTATTAATATCACGTTTCAAATAGTTTTACTTTCAACACTATTACAGTATTAGAACTCAGATCTCCTTTTTGTCACTGTTTTGAGTTTTGTGGTTTTCTAAGTTGAGTGGCTTGACATTTATAGTTCCATACAGAGGAAGACATTTGGGATGGCTACAGTTCAAGGATTCTTCATGAAGCTCCTTCCCTAGATATGTTCGTGGCCACGTTTTTGTTAGGGCCAAGGAGGAACTCTTTGTAATTTCTTTTCCATCTTACTTGGTTTTATGACTATCTTTCATTTGAACAGCTCATCTCTAATGATAGCTTATTGTAGCTTGCCTTTTTTTTTTTTTTTTATAATATAGACATCTGACATGCAGACACATGGGATTTGGATTGTATGCTAACAAAAAATGTATGCATTTGGACTTGAGATTGAAATAATGGTTTGATTCTGCTTAGTCCTTCAGGCATTGATTTTTCTTCATCTTCCTTTCGAAAATTTGATAAATACTGGATTTATGGATTGGACAAGCAGAATAACTGGCACCAGGAACAAATTGATCAGCACTTGCTATTTTGTCTATTAATTCTAATGTTGGGGCGTATAATTACTTGTTAGTTACTACTCAGTTTTTCACAGGCTGCAAAATGGGGACAGCCTACAGGACAGATTGTTGAGACTGGTTGGGGGCCCATGCCAACTATCTGGATAAGGTAGATGTTTAGCTGAACAATTGGTAACGAAGGGTGGTTTTATATTTCATTTCTATAGAATATTGGCGTAATTATCATTAGCTATTTGCTATTGCTGACCCTGTATAGTTGTATTTGTTTATCGTTAGACTTTCCTTTTTTATTTTTAAACTAGCTCGTTTTATGTAGTTCAAACTTCTTGATGTCAGTCTATCTTGCTTTTTCTCCTAGTGGGAAGATAAAGATTTTTCAAACATTTATGATGTTGGTACTTTACAGATGTTATTGAGGAAGAATTCATGTGCACTATTCTGTTTGGAAGCTTTGGAACTTCTTATTACATGAAGATGCTTGTTCTTTCGTTAGTCAATGATATTTGGTGGATAATTTTTCGTGTAAAGTGATTTTTCCCTCAACTTTCAGGTATTGATACAACATTGTATATGACACCCATTTCTTCAACTCATGCAGTCTGTCTCAAGCTGATGCTCTTTGGAGAGGAGTGTCCAAGTTGCCAAGGTGCTGACCGAAACAAATGCCTTTCATCTTTCATTGGAGAATGGATTTGGAGTTTAGTCACTACTTGAACACCATGGATACATATTCAACACGTTGTCGGATGCTGTCAACTCACTGTGTCCAATAATGAAAAAGTAGAAGGTATGTTCATGTTCATATAACACGTGATGAGTAATCCCACGTTTTTCTTACTGAGATATTTAATTCCAGAAGAGAACACTCTTTATTATTTGATTAAATTACAAGTTTCATCCTTGAGTCCTTCAACTTTCTTGTTGTGAAGTTTTAAAAATGAATTTATGTCTAATAAATTCGTTCTTTGTTATGTTTTACTTTTTAGAATTAACAAATCTACATTGAACTTTTAACCGTGTAGTGTTTGGTGGGTTTGTATGCTCTCTGACTCATTTAAAATATTTTAGTTCAAAGTTCTATTAGATACCGTTTAAAGTTTGGAGATTAATTTTCACACAACTTGAAAGTTTTAAGAACCAAATTTAATTCAATCTTGAAGATCAGGTTTTTAGTCGTGAAAAAACTTTCAGGTTGGTTTCTTATATAGGAGGTGTGCAACCGCCCACGTAGATGTTGCATCAAACTTGAATGTTGGTGCAAATCCAAATCCACCATCTCTTTAATATTGAAAATGTCAATTCTTAATAGACCATGATCTTCAACACTTATCCATATTTAGCTTCCTTGACCTTCGGGTATACCAAAAAACATCTACGTTTATTGAATATTAGCATCGTTTATATGTATTTGTATGCATCTTGATATTGATGATGACTGAAAAAAGGGGGAATTCTATATGCATGTGCTAGTATTTTATTGTTTTACTTACTGGGTGTTGGTTTATAAAAAAATGCTGGATTTCAAGATACTGAAAAAGATAGGGTATTTTCTAAACAAAAGAAAATCTCAATCATTGGCGATCTTAGAAAAAAGATAGGTTAAATCATAAACAAGCACAAAAGCTTGAACTCCAATAAGTGAGAAGATCCATCGTTCTTTTATCGTAAGGATGTACTCTGCTTCACAAATGCTTAAACACATCATTTACGTCCATTTTAGACCTAAACAAAAGATTTCTTCCACTTAAGTAGTAGTCTAAAGAGAGGTGTGACTGGTCTAAGTAATTTCCCTACTGTTCAAAGTCTCAAGAAAGAACCCCACGCTGCCATCTTCCTAATTAAGACGATAAATTTTCTTCATTCTCAAAGTTATACACAAATTTTGACTTGGTCAAACCCTAAACCCACTAACCATTGTGTGTATGTATAATGGGCCTTGAAAAAGTTAAACTTTGGATTCTAACTCAAGAAGGCTGGACTAAAATTTTCCCATATTTAGATTCAAATGAGAGAAAAAAAACACACACACCAAGATTTGAGATTCTTTTAAAAACTAATAATAAATAAGAAGATTTGAGATTGAAAAACTCGACTCGGGACTCAAACGGGCATTTGGGTTAGCAAGGATCAAACAGGGCTGCACCTCTTGCCCTCGGTCTTGACCAGGTATGAAGAATGTTACTGTATACATATCATTTGAGTTGTAAATTAGCAAAATTTCAAACTAATTTAATTGTTTTCTTGTTGATTCTTTCTTCTATACATTCAAATACCCTATGCATCTTCATTATATATCATTATTTAGTGCACACTCAGTAAATTACAACAAGGTCAAGGCCCATGGGTAGCTAATTTTGTTTAGTAATGACTTAAATATTGAAAACTATTTCAAAAAAAAAAAAAAAAAAGAATAGTGGGGGATGGGGTAGCAGTAATAGTAACAGTAGAAAGCATGTACATAATTGGAGATCAAATCAAATCACATTATACAATTAATTAGGTATTGTCATCCACAAGACCTGGAATTTTGTCTCTTTTCTTCTTCTCAATTATTATTATTATTATTGCCAATCACCACACCCTTTTTCTTCCCAAAATCATATTTGACCTTTTTCTTTCTTTCCCCTTTTTATCACTGTTATCTTTTTTCGCTTTTCCAGATTTCTTTTTTCTTTTCTGTTGGGTACGATGAATGAAGCATTTGATTCTTTACATGTTATTTACTTTCTTAAATTAAAATTTTCAAACATTTCTATCGGTCTCTTCTACTTAGAATATGATTTAGTTTATCGATGCATATATAATTTTCTGAAAACAACATCTTAATTTTCAAAAGTTTCTAAGAAGTATATAATAAATCTCTAAACTTCTAATTTTGTATTATTCGAGTCTCTAATTTTTTTTTTCGACTTCATGCTAAACAAGTTCATAATAACAGTATATAAACTAAAAAAGTTGGAAACTAAATTAATAATATATAGTGAAAAGGTGTAGATAGATGATCTTATCGTATGTGCATTCATTTTTCAAACTAATCCACTTCCCATTACAAAAAAGGCTACTTAATCAATTTCACCTAGGGTTAATATGATAATATATATATTTAATATGTCACATCTCACATAAATATCATAAAATGAATTTAAAAAAAACAACAACTAATAGTTTTTTTTCAAGAAAAGAAAAAAGAAAAAGGCATTCCAACAACAAAATGAAATTGGAAGGGGATGGTTGAAGTTGAATGGCCAACAAGGCATTCGTTTAAAGTTTTAGGAATTAGAATTTCATATAATAAAATGAGTTGTACGGTAGAGGGGTAAGGTAACCCCGATTTGTTGGATTATTATTGTTCTTTATTTGTTATTGGAGTTGACCAACGTGGCAATTCATTCGTCATACACATTTGCTTACGTGGCTTCCTTTCCCATTTTTATCACTTCCTTTTTCATCAAATAAATAAATACAAATATCTCTTTCTTTTTTTGTTCATCCATTTGGTCTCATACATTTTAACCTTTTTAGGAAAAAAAAATTTATTAGCAATTTCTTCCCAATCGTTTTGCTCTTGTTAGTTTTGATAAACAATTCCGTTTAAATTTTAGATGAGAATTCATAAGTATGATTTTCATAAATAATTGTAAGAAAGAGTCTAAATCGATTGTCTTCTAAATGTTAATACAATCTTCCGTTTTAAAAGTTGAAGGTTTAATTTTCCTATCGAATAATTGTTGTACTAAAGAAATCATAAGTTGCATTAGATATTCGTTACCTAGATATAAATTCATATATGTCCAAAAAAAAATTAATAAGTGGTCGGATTTGCTTACTTAAGTCTTGTGTGATATATCTAAATTTGTGTCGTTTAAAATATTTGGACTAAAACCTATATCCAAAGTGTGATTTGAACAAAAAGACACACATAGAGGGTGGAAATATCTATGACATATCTTTTTGTTCAAGCTTTTATATGTATGTTACACTTACCTAAAACCTCTTCCATAAAGTTTTATTAACTTTCATAAATTTAATGTGTCTTTAAAAATATTCCACAATAAGTTTGTTTATTAATTCAAGTTTCATATAATTTGTTATAATAGATAAGTTTTTGTAGAGGTTTAATCGTATTGTTAATTCAATATGACCTACCAAAGAAATTAGTTCAAGTATTTAAAGTATGAGCAATTCACAAGCTATACTTTATGTTATTGTGTGTCACCTTAGTTGTATTCAACCTAGCTAACATCTTGCATGAATGTATCGTTGTTTAAAGAGCTTGGAGAAAATTTCTAGTACTGCGACAATATTAATTTTCTTCTTCATATTATCTTCTTTTCCATTACTTAGTACAAAAGTACAGTTCAAGAATTAAGTAGATCCATAAAATAAATGGACAATAAATTAGTTGACGTGTTATGTAATAAATAAGAGTGATATGTACTGCTATAATACTAAAAAATATATTTAAAGTTTCGGAGGGTAAATTACCATTTTAGTTTCCTCCATAAATAATAATGAAACTCTTCCACACTATTCGAACATAAACAACATATCCCTAGGAGCGAGCATGATAGACCTAAAAATCAAGTCAACCAAAATTGATCGAACGTAAGGTGGTGGTCTATTGAAGATGAAGAGAGGTCTAGTTGGTGTTGGTTTGAAAAAAATGCCAATCAACAACATTTTTTAAAAACTTCGAAAACTTAAATGGACTTAAACCGACCAACCATGATCAATATATACTCCTTCGTGGTTGGGGTCAGTTTCAACACTAGACTAAGTCGATACAGTGTCAGTTTGGTCAAAACATCGACTCAGATCGACCAATGATCACCCTTAGTGAACATTTTGTTCAAATAATATCTTTGTCCTTTATTTTAAAAGTTTGTCTAATTTTAGTAACTCAATTTCAATTCATCTTAAATTTAGCATAGTAAAGTACAAATTCTCACTACCTTAGAGATAGGTTTAACAAAGTGTCAACATAACAACTTTGACACATTTTGGAATCATAATAAAATATTTATTGGTATATTGGAGTATGACTTTAATAAGATCAGAATGAACCCTTCTAATTTCAAAATTATACTTTATACCAATGGAATATTCTCAACTTACTATCACCTCTCGAACTTGCTTCTTCCAACGATCTTTATAATATAAAGCAATTTCTTGATATTTTTCTTTTGATCCTATATATTTTTGTGAAAGGTAAACTTTAGGATATACATGGTCAATATTTTATATATTGAATTAAAGATGAGTGACGATTACATAAGTAATTTTGCATTTTTATCGACCGTTGTTACTTACAACTAATTTTATTTAAAAAGCCTAAATGATAGAATAAACTAAAACTTAAAAAGAAAATATCTCACTATATTAAATAATTTCTTCTGATTTGAAAAACTAGTATGAATTAATTGTCATACAAATATAATCTATAAAAATCAATGTAAATTAATTATATATTGACCTTTTCCCTAGTTAAACTAATTCTCTAGTCATCATAAACCTTAAATGCAAGTTGAAATTTAGATTTCTTTCATCGATTTATGTATGTATTTATGGAGGACTTTAGTTATAGGAGATTTGAATCATCTCATCTATGCATGACCATCATTTTCTTTGTCACCTTTTAAGGAATTATATCAATTCTAACAAATTGTCAACAATGCTATTGTCAATATTTCTACTTATTGAAAGTAGGACTCTCAAAAGAGAATGAAGTCGTCTAATTAAAATCAAAATTATACTTTATACCGATAGAATATTCTCAATTTAGACTCGTTTTTCAAAGTTGCCTCTTAAATGTTGTATTATATATGAAGTCGTTTTTATACTTTTGGATACTTTTTTGAAATGCGAATTCTAGATGAACATTCTCAAGTTCTAATATAGGAAATTGAATATGAGTGTCATTTAAATATAACCTAAGAAAATCAAAGTTGATTAATTCTTGAATTTTCGTAGTTAAACTAATTCTACTTGTCATAAATTCAAAAGTCTCTTTGGAATTTCAATATCGAGACAAAGCATTCATAAATTTCATTTTACCAACTTATACAAGAAACATATTACACGTGGAATAGGAATTTTGTACCCATCTAACCTATTGAATTAAAAAAAAAAAAACATGTCTTACGTGACTAGGTCGCAATTGAACCCCGCTTAATTAGACGGATCAAAAACAACATTCTAATGAAGTTTAATTATGATCATACCTAAATTAAACTACGATCTTATTTTGTTTTGGCATTAAGTTGAGCAATAAAATCTAGAGTTAATATAAGTTGTGATTATAAGTTTTATATTTGAGATGCAAAATTATGAAATTAAGGTGCTTCCACATACGTATCAAAAAGGAAAATCAAAATAAAGTTTCTTGGTAAATATACACATTTTATTATATTAAGTAATAGGTTATTTGGAACCATTTTTAAACCATGGATCATCAAAGACCAAGCATTTAATTTCCTCGTGTGATATAGGAAAAAATAAAACTATAAGCAAAGATTTAATAAGATACATAATTCAACAAATTGGTATGTTTGTTTATTTTATTATTAGTTATTAAAATACATTGATTTATTATAAATTTCATAGAAAGAATTAAATAGAATTAGAATTGACCAATTTCACAACCTAAATCCACTTTTAATACTAATTTTTTTTCAGATTGTGGCAACGGCGGCTCGACCTCTTTTCATTCTTTAATTTTCATTTTCATTTCCACCAACTTATTTAATTCTTAAAAAATATATATATTAAAAATCTCATCCATTAATATATTGTTATTTAATTAAAAATTATATAACTTTAAGATAGATAGATGGATTTAAAAACTCTCTTTTAACTTTTGGAAACATTAACCAACCTTTGACATTAATATAACAAAAGCAAGAGAGGACTTATTCATTCCAACCTTCATTTCCATTTATCTAAATTTCTTGTTTTTCAAATGGGTTTTATTGTCAAAAGTAAATCTATTTCATTCCAAACGATAGGAAAATAACACCCACTAATTTATAATTTTTTTACTATTACTTTGGTGAAAAAGTTTCACTTTTAATTTAGCTCTATCTTTTTACTTTTGAATTTATTCCATTAACACTATAGATTTAAATAACCAACTAGATTAATTGTTTTTTTAATTGACATCTTTATTCTCAAAATTTGAAATTAATATCCACCTATTTCGTGTCATAACAAAATACCAACCTCCATAAAATATATGATAATATTTGTATTTGCACACGGACGGTAGTTTGACAAATTAATTGTGATATTTTGTTATATTGATATATATTTTTATTTTAAATAATTGTTTTATTAATGTATAATAATCTAGAAATTTATTATTTAAAATTTGATTGATGTATAACTTAGGAGTGTGGATTACTAGAAATGTTTAAGATATTAATATTAACAAATATGTTAATAAAAATATTGACGTGGATTGATATTTTTTTGGAAAAAAATTATAAAAATGGGAAATTCATAGAAAGTATATATTATTTGAAAGGTTTGTTCTAAGTGAGGATTCATGTGGTGTTGAAATATATTGAGAGTGACAGTCCAAAGTATATGTTGAAGTTCAACATTTTGATTTATAAAATAAACTTTATTTTATTTATTAATTAGTACTATGTTGATTAATTTAATTTATTTGGAACAAAAAATAAGACCAATAATTCTATGCATGCACGTGCTTCAACTCAATTCTTCACATCCATTATTGTTGTTATTTTGAAGTTGAATCTAAAATAGGATTTTCCAATTCAAACAACCATATATCCCATTTTCGTTTTTCGTTTTTTTACATAGAATTTGATTTTTTTACTATATTTTGTAAATATTTTTAGTAATTCTCTAGCCTAGATATTACATATTTTTCTTTATTCCTTATCATATCAATAACTTCAATATTGATAATAAAAACAAAATGATAGATTTATTATATAAATAGTATAACTACAAGTTATATGAGACCCCTTTTTCAAGAAGAGAAAATTCACTAATTATAGATGTTTACAACAATAGTCCAATGCAATTATGAATTAAACCAAACACTGAAAAACACGAATAAAATAATTATGGAGTTAAAATTTTAATTTAAATATAATAAAAATAAAACTAGTGTTTAGTTAAAAGAAACCAAGTTTGGTAAAAGTATGAGTTTTGAAATCTGTAGACTAAATTTAAATAAAATTCAAGTTTCAATGGTAAAACTATAATATTTCAAAACTATATAAACTAAATTAAAATAAATTTAAACTTTTAGTTAATGTGAGTGTTTTGAAATCTAAGGATCAAATAAAAACAAATATAAAATATAGGAACAATAAAATATTTTTTTTTATAATGTTTGACTTAATGGTGTTCACGGTTCGGTTCGGTTCGATTTCAAGTTAAAACCGCATTAAACTGCAAAATGCAAAAAAAATCTCATATGAAACTGAATTGATCCACATGTTTGTGTCAAACCGAATTAAAGCAGAACCACATATGTGGTTCGGGTTAAATCTCAGAGAACCTTAGACAACCAAAGCATTGAGTTTGATAAAATTTGACTTTTTGTTTTAAATTCCTAACAATCTCGAACCACTAAAGCACAAATTCCTAACAATCTCGAGCCACCAAAGCACTGAGTTCTATAAAATTTTCATTTATATTTTAGATGTCAGTAGATTTCGGGTCAATATATTTAACCAAGTTTTAGAAACAAAATTTTTATAAACATTTATTTAAATTTATTTAATTTTTAAAATGAAGCAGTTCGGTTTGATTTTAAAATCGGTTTAAATATTAAACTTAACCAAACCGCATAAGAAACAATTTTAACATAGCACAAACCAACCGCATGCCATCGATTTTAATTCGACCTGTCAAATCGATTCGATTTTTAAATACTTAATGAACACCCCTAATTTGATCTACATACTAATAAATAGAAAGTCTATATATATATGTATATGTATATGTATATGACCGATTTATTTATAAATATAACAAATTGATGCAAAATTGACAAAAACAATTAATGTGTGCTGCCACGTGGAAGTTAAAAACGTTAAAAACGTTTATGAAGACAGTGACAATGTGAAATCTCTGTTGTAACTTATAACCCTCAAATGGAAAAGAAAATATCTTGACAAGTGACGTTGATATTTGACAATACCCACACCCTCCTTTTCAATAATGATAACATTAACTACAACACTCTCTCTGTCGCTACGGGACCGATATAACAAAGAATTGACCGATCACAAAAATGCTCGGACACACGAACCACGCCGCCCGGACACACAACTCCATTCTTTTTTTTTCTATCCCAAACAACAAACCTCATCATCACCTTACAAACAATATAATCTCCACTTTTCTGTTTTCCGGCGGGGCCGGGGGCCGGAGTGTCGTCATGTCCAGGCACTGATCAAAGCTGATATTTGGGGTGAAGTAATAAAGGGCATAGGAAGGGGAGCGGTTGGCGTGGTGCTGTTGGTGGTTGGTGGGGACGAAAGTGGATCGCCCACCACCCTGATCGACGAAATGTGTGAACCATATATGTATGTAATTGGAAAAGGATGAAAGGGAGGAATTGGGATTTGAGAGCGTCAACTTTTGCTGCGACCATTAGAAGAGGCAAAAGAGAGAAAAAAAGATGAATAATGTTTGTGTGGGTGACAGAATTGAGCATATATGTTGTGTGTGCTGAAGATGATATTGACATGCAAATTTGTAAAGAGAGAAGTGACTAGAATTATCGTATATATGTGTGTGACAACCATTGTGTCAATCAACTTTTTCCAAAAGAAAATGAAATGTGGGGAAGATGAAATGAAACCATCTTTTTTAGTTTTTTAATTAAACTGTTTTATTACCGTTTTAGAAATATTACTTTTAGCAGATCTCAATTTATTATTGAATTAATCTCATATATATCTAAAACACTTTAGTTTTTATTCTTTTTCTTTATAATCTTTATAGTCAAACTTGGTTTTGTATAAAAAAAATAATAATAATCTTTTTCTCTTTAGGGTACAATCTATGTTTTCTCAAAGTACTTTTTTTTATTGATTTCATTGAGGGTACGAGCTTCAGATTAAAAGATAAGTAAACATATATGATTTAGCATTGAGGTTGCATTGATTTTTACTTTCAAAGTCCTAAATCTCTCGTTACACAATGATTCTTTTACACTTATCTTTTTATGACTTATTTAGTTATTGTTCAATCATAGTTTGTATCGATAATAAAATTATACGGAGCTTTGTATCCCCCAACTTGTTTTGGGTTTTCCATTATAATAGTGGATTTTATAATTATTATAACTCACACTTAACTACAATAAAACTATTTTTTTTTAAATCTTTAATATTATCTAAGTAACTCTTTACTTTTTTTTTTTTTTTTTTTAAGATTTATAATTCAAACTATCATAATTTAGTAACCATAATAACCAATTTAACAATTGTAGACAACTGTATATTTCTTCATAAAAATTTTCTATGTATGTGATTCTGTGAATGGAAATGGGTGATCTAATAATGAATTAATTTATAGAAATTTTGTCATTGTAGATTTGGTTTGCTCTTTTCTTGCAATTGCTTGGCGTTGAAGCGTTGCTAAGTTAAGTTATATATGTATTTATTATTCATGAGTATTGGTGGCCAGGTGGAGTACAGGCCAACCAAGCAACATCACCTTTTAATTTATACAATAAGATGACGAGAGAAAAAACAAAACAAAAAGTTAATAAATAATGTATATGTTTGGAATCGCTTTTTTTCCCTCACAAAAGTGCTTTTTGGATAGTTGAGATTTGTGTTTAATTATTATCTTACAATACAACTCTTTGTTATTCTCTCTTCCAAAAGAGATAAATCACCAAGGTGTTTAATTAATTAGCTTTCTTCCATTCTAAGATTGGAGAAACACTTTCAATATTTTATCTTCATTCATAGTCTTGCTTGTAGTAGATATCATACATCCCAATTATTATTATTTTAAATTTTCCTTTAGTCCAAGAAGCATCTTTTGTTATGAACCGTTTATTTTGGGAACAGTTGTTTTTGGGGCAATTGAATGACTTGGCCGATAGACTGCATCTTTTATTATTTTTTCTTTCTGAAGAGCTCCGGCAGCCGTATCTTCCCACTGTGCTTTCATTTGACTATATACGAAAAGTTTTCTTCAAACTGACAGTAGGCCTCATCATCAGAATGACTGTTCGATTCTTCTTCAGTAGTTGAGGCAAGACTCACAAATGCATTAGTGAATTCTTCCTCTTCTGTAGCTCCATCAGACTCCTCATCAGATAAGATAGCCCCAAAGCTTTTCTTCTGTCTCTTAAATAGGTTGGACATTCAGCCTGATAATGCCCATAAGCCTCCACATTCCCTGCATTTAAAGGATCTGTTGTCTCTGTTGCTTAATCAATCTGATTCTCTGGTATTAGGTTTATCAGCTTTTCTGAAATTTGATGATCGATCATACTCCCTCCTTCTAGAATTATTCTAAACCAGACTATTTGATCCATAACTGTTGGAAATGTTCATCTTTTTTATCACCGTGGCGAACTGCGTAGTTAGCAAAGCAATCGACTCAGTTACCTGATCATAAGACACCTTTCCTTTCTCCATGAATGCATCTTCATGAATGGATTGAAAGACAACGCCCTTACCTTTACCTTCAACTCGATCTGTTAGCGTGATCTCAAATGTGAGTAGGGAACCAAGCAGTTCATCGAAGGAGAGAGAGCTGACATCATGTGCTTCTTCAATAGCAATGACTTTCATATCAAATCGTCTGGGAAGAGACCGTAAAACTTTTCTAACTAATTTTGCTTCAGGAATCTCTTCACCAAGGTTAAATGATTCATTAGCAATTTCCATAACCCTTACATTGTATTCAGTTATAGTTTCTTCTTCCATCATTTTTCAGATATTCGAACTTAGTAGTTACCAGCAATAAACGAGAGGTCTTGACTTAGAAGTTCCCTCAAATGCAACTTCCAGTTTTCTCCATGCATCCTTTGCTGTCCTATTGGAATTGATTAACTTGAACATGTTTAGATCCACTCCATTATATATGGATTTATTGCACGAGAGTTTTCCAAAGATTCTGTTTTTCTGCTTCTGTCCAAGTTTTCTCTGGCTTTGGAACAGACTTACCTTCAACCGTAATCATCAGAGGTATCCAACCTATTTTGACTGCTTTCCAGGTCTTTGGATCCAGAGACTTTAAAAAAAATGTCATATGAATCTTCCAATAAGAGTAATTCTTCCCATCCAATATGGGAGGTCGTGTAGTAGCAGCACCTTCTCTCGGTGTTTCCATGTCTGTCGAACCCGCTCTAATACCAATTGAAAAGGGAGAAGGTTAAATATCTTTTAGTTATTTCACAAGTATTTAGCTACACGATTAACTAAGGCACACAAAATATAAAAGATACAGTGCACTTTGGTAACCCAGTTCGACAAATACGACCTACATTTGGGGAGCATCTTTGCTCAGATAAACAATATTATTGAGACTCATTATTAGTAACTTAATTTGCTAGTTACATATAATATAGTTATATCCATAACTAAAAGTAAACTCAGGCTCCTCTTGAATATAATTAGGATCACTTCTAAGACTTGTTCAGGCTCCCCTTGACTTCGTGAGTCGATCCCTTAATTCAATGGTCATTGGATATATTCCTTATCTTCACAAAGTTTTACAGCCCATCATGAATCTTTCGACATCAAGTTAGAATCAATATCTTCATTAAAACAATCACCTTGACGTGTTCCGTGAAGAGTTCGGCTGGATCTCGGTTTTTCTCCTTTTTTCCGTAACCTATATAATTATCAATACACCACATATATAGGTTCTACAAAGATCCTTTATGCATATAATCTTTTTTAAAACATAATCAAATCTTTTCCCCAAGATTCTTAGATACTAGGAACTGTTGGTAAATCAATGATTAAAAAGAATAATTTATTTGACCAAAAATACCTTAACACTAAGGAGTGTACTCCGGTGAAAGCGTAACACATCAATGAGAAGAAAGGAAATAAATTCTCATTTAATTGCTTTTGAAATTTACTTTGTTATGTAATTGTTCTTGGCATATAGGATTCACATCCAAATCTATAATTAAATAACATAATCTAATTGATGAGTTGAGGATACTTAATCTAATTACATTTACAGTTCAAGCTCATTACTATTGATTCATCAATAAAATTTCATTACGAATACATCAAATTTCATTACGATTTGATGAGAACATGACCTAAATTCAATAATATATGAACCATAATCAATATAAAAACTACTTTAAAACCGTCCTCAAAATTGTAGCATACTATTGCTTGTCTCTTGGTTATAACTTCAAATTTCAAGTTCTACACCTAGCTAGTGAGATTGCTAAGGGTTTAGAACGTTCAAATTCAATTATCGCTATAATCTATCGGTGTTAGAGATGTTAAGAGTCGAAAAAACCAAAGAGACTCACATACGCTCCATATAATATAGATGAACTACTCTTCTCATTGTCAATTGGTTTTGATATGCAACTCCATATTGTCAAACAATCACCAATCGTTATAGTAAATTTTGTTCCACTTTTGAAAGTTTATTTTTGAGAATGTAAACACAAATTTTAGATGCAGATTGTGTAATCTGTCCTTTTATCTTTTCACCCATTGCTCTCTGTTTCTGCACAAAACAAACATATGGCCATATGGTGTGTCAAAAAGTAGTGGCTTTGGCTTAGAGCCACACCACGGATGTGGAAGGAGGAATATGATATAACCCATATCTGTCCAAAACATAGGCTTTGAAATTTGGACTAAACCACCACCCTCCATTCTGATTTGACCTCAATTTTTCTCCACGTGGAAATTTCTTTTAACTATTTCTCATCTTACCTTCCTTTCTTATTTACCACGCAATTCGAATTTGGGAATCTTGGACACCTCAAAGCTTATAGTATGTGCTGAATGTGAGTTGGTTTAGCTAAATAAAACTAATATATGCATTATCCTTGTAGCGAAATTTTTGCTAATTTTTTAAGAGATATTCTATCAATATAAGTTAAGTTCAGTTGAAATTTGCTGCATGTTTATCGAAAAACTTTATTAAACGAATCTATATCTAAAACATAGAATTCCTGATTTCCTAACGTGTTAATTTAAGATCACTCCATAACTCGATTTAGTATTTTTTTTTTTAATACATCGTTCTAATAATATATAAAAATGAATTTGGAAACGATCGTATTCATATTTTTGTACATTTCAAACTACATTTATCTTTATGCATCATTCACATTAAAAAAATCAAAGTATAAATAAAAAGTTATGAAACGATGAATTATAACCGAATAATTGAAGGAGATGGATGAATATATAGAGATATACGAAAAGAGAAATGAAGTTGGAGAGACGTTGAAGATTGAAGTATAATTGGTCCACGTCTTGGAATCTAAACTCGAAATAGTTTCTTGGTGACGCAAATTTGTGTATGTGTGTCCCTTAAAAATTGTACCCATTGATTCTCTTTTTGAAAGTGCCACCTCCCCACCTCCCCACCTCCATTTTCTATTTTTATTTTTTGTTCTCATCTTTTGTTCATCGCAACACAAAAAAAAGAAAAAGAAAAAGAAATCTGCTCTTATTTTTTCTAAAAAATAATTTTTGAAAAGTTATCAAAATATTTGACGATTGAAAAATCAAATATTTAAGAATAAATTTAGATATATAAATGGAAATTTTTTAAAAATAACAAATTTTACAAAATATTTACAATCTATAGCAAATTCTATTACTAATAGTCATTGTTATGCTATAGTGAGTGATAGAATCCAAAATTTTGCTATTGCTTATAAATATTTTAATTTATTTTGTTATTTTTAAAAATGTCTCAATATTAATAGTATCTATAAATATTCTTTTTATTAGAATTTTTTTATATTTAAAAATAATTTTTTTTATTTTTTATTCGTCTAACATTTATCTAAGTCAAAATATTTTTAAATTGATTTCTTTTCATAGTAAATGGTTGATTTCAATAGCAATGTCAATGTCTTAATTTAATGATTTTTTTAACAAAAACAGTAAGGTGTCTTTGAAAATAGCTTGAATCTTATTTATGTGTGATTAGATATCGAAATATAGTATGTTCGATACTATATTAGTATGAGTACGTAACTGTCATACAGTTAAGTTAGCTAAAAAAAGATGAAATTAGGTTGAGAGAAATAAGTTGATAGATTAGAATTCCGAGGAAGTCGAAGAATTATAAGTTTTTAGTGGCAATAAAATATGAATGTCAAGTTAAAAAGGTAGATGGAGTTAGGCCTCGTTTTGTATACAAAACCCATTGCTAATATTGGTGTATTATTATTTAATTTATGAATGTTGTTGTTGTAGGACAGTGACAAAAAGAATAAGGTTTTGGGTGTTTATTTTTATTGTATTTAATAAGGCCACTCTTACTCATAATCACACATGAAGTGATACATGGACACTGAGATTTTAGAATATTTTGGTCCCTTTTGCAATGTTTATCCACACATATATTTCTTTTCTCAGTATGACCAAATCTTTTCTCTTTTTTCACATATTTCTTTCCTGATTTTTTCTTCATTTTATTATATATATATGTGTGTGATTTGATTTAATATTCGTATAGAATAAAATAATAAAATAAACGAGTCTTTGTTGAGCTTTTTTGTTGTTTAACGATTTTTGGAAAGTGGATACTCAATTTCTAAACTTTTGATAGATGATGTATACTTTATATAAATTGAATTATACAATATTAACGGAGTTTTTGTAACGATAAATTTACTTTATAGAATCAACGTTGTGAAATTTAGATTCTCATTCAATACCAATTTGTCATCTTTGTATTAATAGAGATTTGTGGAAATGAGAATGTGGAAACCTTTGGAGTGGTAAAATGTCTACAAATAGAATATATGTTGTTTGGAATAAATTAATTTATAAAACATGGGTTTGTGTTCGGTCTCATTTGATAATTATGTTGGATTCCATTGGATAACTACTTAACTTTCGACAATTAAATCTTATTTTTTTCGAGTAGTTTATTTTTAGTACAATTTGAAGGATGTGGGAGAATTGAACCCACAATTTTATATTCTCATATACCTATAAGTGTCTGTTGAACTAAGTTCTTATTGGTCGAAAATAAAAGATTATATTTTCATAATCTTGATTTTTTTTTACAGAAAAAAATTGTATAATTCTACTCCACATGTTGTAGAGAATTAGAACGTGGCATTTTATTGTGATTATATACTTTTTAAAATGATTCCAAAAAGGTATAAATACTCCTAATTTGAGAATAATGATATGATATGATGGTTAATGCTTTTTAATCAATGCCTAAAAATGGGAATAATGAATATTATATTATTCTCAAATAAAGTTGTATTTACAAAATCCACTCTTATCCCCTCACAATGGAATGCCACGTCATTTATATTGTAATTAACATTAGGCTTAGTCTTCACTGTAAATTTCACTCTTTTATTTTGACATTATTGTCCCAATTAAGTTTATTCAAAGCATACCTAATTTGCTGTAGTTAATTTAATTAAGTACAATAAAAGCGTTTGAGGTTTATCACGTATAATATGTTACCAAATTGAACAATGAATATAGACAGTACAATTTAAGCTAAGGAGAAATCTATACGAAGTTGTTGAGAGTGTTTCTCAAGCCAAATTGATTAATTCCTCTGTTTCTTTGTGTGCGGCCATAGGTCAGATTGTGGCTAATTGAGTTCCAAATCTAGTTGATAAAGAGAGCTTTTGTTTATTTCATGTATTTAGTCATATTGTATAACATCAACAATGAACTATAATTCATCAACGAAGCATTAAATTTTTGTCGTTGGCAAGCTTCAAAGTGTCGTAGAACAATCTCTGTCAATTCAAATATTAAAAATGTATTTATTTTATTTAGAGTCAATACTTTTGTGAGCTTAATATATATAATCAGTAGTAGTTCGAAAACCTTATACTACCTACACCATACCACAATTTAAGTTCATTAATTACAATAATAATTTCTATATCTCAAATAACCATTAATTATTTGTAACCACATAAAATCTACCAACTTTAAGGAACAAATAAATAAAACACCATGCCAATATCAAAACTATATTTCACCAAATTACATGCATATTACCTATCAATCAAATTAGTTTTACAAACATTTAGTTTCCCAACTAGTTCACCACACTTAAACCAACACATCAATTCTTTTAATCCAATAACTAACATAACGATTGTTTCCCCCCTCTTTTTCAAAAACAACACAACAATTGATGTGGGTTGATATGAGTCATATATATGATCATGTTTTCAAAATCGATTTGATTAAAAAAGAAAAAATACATAATCATCATATCAATTTTTTGAAAAAAATCCTAAGGTATAAAATCAAGCCCCATTGTATCATCATTTTCATAATTAAGAAAAAACCTTAACAATAAAAGAATAAAAGTATTATTATTGGTTTATAAAATCCAAGGATTTGGCTAAACAGGGTTGAAGGCAAGAGGAGAATTAAAAACGTGTAAATGTGGGCATGGCCACAGCGCGTGGAGCTTTATTTTTCTATTTATAATTAATTATTCAAATAATTTTTAAACTCTTTTTTTTTTTTTAACCAAAATAAAAAAGAAAAACAGTACAGCTATAAACCATTCCTTTTTTTTTTTTTTAAATACACACACACACACATATATATTTAAATTACGAAACTCAAAAACTAAAAACTAAAAACCTGTCTATAAATAACCCATCTCCACTTCCATTTCTTACCTCCTCCTCCCCCTCCTCCTCTTCTTCTTCTCATCAACCTTAATTTAAATTTCTTCTATTTTCTACATCCATTCGAATTCCGTTACTTCTCCAAATTCCTTGCATTTCCCCCCTTTCTTCTTCGATCTTCCCGGCTCTGAATTTCTCCTACTTCTGATTATGAGGTTGATGGAAGATTTGTCTTACTCTGCCAACGAAGGCACCCCTGAAATGGACCAAACGGTGTCGCTTCACTCCAGGTTTTCCAATGCCCATCAACAACGGAAGGTTGTTGTTGTTGGCTATGCTCTTACCTCCAAGAAGACCAAGAGTTTCATGAAGCCTAAGCTTGAAGGATTAGCTAGGTATAATTATACCAAACTCCTCCCCCCTCCCTTCCTTCCTCCTTTTTTTTTTTTTTTTGCTTTTTATCCTTTATTATTTATTCTCCGTTTTATGTTATATGATTGTTTGAGTTTCAATGTAGATGTGCTTTTGATTTCTCTGGTGGCCTTGTTTCCTTTTCCTTTTTCTTCTGGTTATTGTTTCGTAGAGGAATATTCCAGAGCCGCTTACGTCGTTTTCTTTTGCCTGGGGGAAGAAGGGGGGAAAGGGTGGGGGGGAAAATATCAGAATGTTCCAAAAATCTCGTAATCGGAAATGGGTTGATTAATCAACTTGTATTTCTTTTGTTTTCTTTTGATTCTGAGGCCGTAATTAAGATTGGATCCTGCAAAATAAAATTCTGGGATTTTTTCTTTTTTTAATAAATGGGTTTGATCAATTTCGCTATCTTCGTCTTAGAATCTCACATCATGAAGATTATTAAATGATTGTTATTAATTTTACTTATATTCTGTTCTGGGAAATGCAGGAATAAGGGTATATTGTTTGTTGCAATTGATCAAAATAGACCTTTGTCGGATCAGGGTCCTTTTGACATTGTTCTACACAAGGTTGGTCTTTCTTTGAAACTTTCCTCTATGGTTGTATTTCCTTGATAGAAACATTTTGATATTTGGTGGAGAACCGTCTATGTCTTTCTCAGAGTTTGATTCATAATTCTTCTTCCACCACATGTGGATTACATTACATGCATCGAGTTATTGATTTTTATTTTCCTTTTACAATTCACTGGGTCCCATTTGCTGTAGTAAGTTTTGTGTGGTGCTTATGGGTCTTCAACTCTTTCTCACAGCCCCTCTTTCTCTCTTTGTTTTTCTAACATGCAGTTGTCAGGAAAAGAGTGGCGTCAGATTCTTGAGGTTGGTCTTCTTTATTGACTATCAATTTAGTTTCAGTTTGACTTGTTTTAATTTTGTATAAATTACATCTAAACCTCGTGGAATGTAATACTGTTTTACCTAACTTGTATGTTACGCGACATCTAGTCACATGGTTGGAGTCGAATGATCACTGACATTGGCTAATCGGCTAACTAGTTTTGATTTATAAAGCTCATCCACATCTGGCGTAATGTGCAGACTGGTTCTCTTACGTCATGAATCATGACTCAGTAGTTGAGGTCGAGGCCTTAAGGTTCCAACAAGTGAGGATGTCTCCACTTCTTACCACATGGCTGACTTGTTCAGGTTTTCTTGGAAATTTTTGCCAAAACAAGAATTGGCGACTTCTGATTTGCATTAACTTTTATGGGTTCCATTGTCTTGAGTATATGGCTACCCATTTCAACATTCATTAGCCTAAAGTTAGATGGCTTCAGGGTTTCCTAATCCATTATTTCTAAATCCTGGTAGAAGTCCAATTTATAGGATTAGATTATGTAAGTCACCCTCCTCCTCGTCCTCATCTCAACTGTAAGCTTGCAGTCAGACAAAATGTCATGATTTGTAAACGAGGAAAAGGTTGTGCTGGATTATTGGGCTACAGGATTCTCAGCTACTAGAAAGTTTGAGGGTCTTCTAACTTTACCATCTTTTTTATTCAACAACTTATCATCTGACATTTAATTGTGTCTGTTTGAACTGTCTTGTTTTGAAACATCCACAAATTTTCTTGAAGAACATAGCTAGGATGTCCAAGTGATCTAGGATTGTGAACCATGAAAGTTATATTGTGATTGATTTCTCTAATGTTACTTTTTATACAAATTTTGTGTTTGGAAGGACTCAAACTGATACATTCTTAAATTTCACAAATGTACAATGCCATTTTTACTGTCATTTTTTTAAAAACATGTACAATGTCATTTTTCAATTGATTCTTGGTGATCAGGACAGTACAACAAAATTCATATGTGATCTAGTTTTCTAATTGCTTCTTCATTGCTTAAAAAGGTTTTGTAGATGTATAAAAGGAATAGTTGAACTTTTCTATTCTTTTCATTTTGCAGTAGCTGAAAATTCCTTCCTTCCTCCTTTTTCTTCTTCTTCCTCTTCTTCTTTTTTCCGGTATTCTGGCTTACTGACCTTTTCTGGTGGCCATTTGACCATGATGGACCATATACATGTGAAATTTTTGCATTAAAAATATGAAGTTTCATAAAGAAAATGTCTGAAACATTTGCAAATTAACTCCAATTTTTTCTTACCTTCTTTGTATTTGTTTGTAGGAATACAGGCAAACACACCCAGAAGTGACTGTCCTAGATCCTCCAGATGCGATACAGCATTTACACAATCGCCAGTCTATGCTTCAAGCAGTTGCTGACATGGACTTATCTTTATCCTATGGTAAATATTGAGAACTTTTTTTAAAATTTTGTTTTTAAATAAATAGAAGCAAATGCTTTAATTGAGAAGAAAGTGAAAGAATATGGGGCCATACAAATATTTGAGAATGTTCTGCTTGAGTTCCACACATGATTATTACGTTCTGGAATTTACTGAATGGAAAATGGCCTTTTTGCGATTTGCAGGCAAAGTAGGTGTTCCAAAACAATTAGTCATAAAGAAAGATGCATCATCCATTTCTGATGCGGTGGTGAATGTCGGGCTGAAACTTCCTCTTGGTATGTATACTTATGCAATACACGGAGTCCTATGTAGTTTGTGGCATCGTGTAGACGATCTAGTGGAGTGATTTGTGTTAGATATGCTTGTTTACTTATGGAGGTTGTTGACTAATGACTACAGACCAGAGAAATTCTTCTGGCTAAGGGCAATATAATAAAGTGTCTAACAAGCTTTATCCATTCTTATCTCTATCCAATGCTTTTTGTAACGAATAAAAAATATCCTGTTAGTGTTTATCTCTTATTTTTTACGCTTTATCCTTACATATTTCTCATATTGGCATCAGTTGCTAAACCGTTGGTTGCTGATGGAAGTGAAAAATCCCATCAATTATCTTTAGCTTATGATAAATACTCCCTCCAAAAGCTTGAGCCTCCTCTTGTTCTCCAGGAGTTTGTCAACCATGGTCAGTAATTTTAACCTTCTTCTCTTTAATCCAAGTTACATCCATAATTTGGGATCATGAATTTTATTTCTGATTTGCTCTTATTTATGGTGCCAGGAGGCGTCATGTTTAAGGTCTTCATCGTTGGTGAAGCTATAAAAGTGGTCAGACGTTTTTCTTTACCAAATGTCAGCATGTGGGAGGTATTGAAAAATGCTGGCATTTATCATTTCCCAAGAGTTTCTCATGCTGCGGCATCTGCTGATGATGCTGATCTAGATCCTTGTGTTGCTGGTAAGTCTTCAAATTTCAAGAATTTCCCTTTGACACCTTAGAAGTCTTCCTCTACTCTTTTATTTGACTTCAAGAGATTAGGATCCGTTACTGTTTTCACAGCATATGTGTATCATGTGTTTGATAGAATACTTCGAAGAAAAGTGAAGACATCATTTGTTAAGAATATTTGAATTTCATAACGAGATATTTAACTCTCTACTTGCAGAACTTCCTCCACGACCTCTCTTAGAGAGACTAGCAAAGGAACTCAGACGTAGACTGGTAGGGCTGTTGCTCATTTTCCTCATTTTTCTTAGGGTGGGAAAAATAGATTGTGGCCATATAGTCATATTGTTTACCTCTATGCAGGGGCTTCGTTTATTCAACCTGGATATCATTCGAGAGTATGGAACTAGAGATCACTATTATGTCATTGATATCAACTACTTCCCTGGTGAGTGGTTTACCTTTTATTTACATGAAATCGATTTTGCATCAATCAAGATCTGTTAATGATGGTTTGAAGCTTTTATTGTGGTTGTAGGATATGGAAAAATGCCGGAATATGAGCACATATTCACAGACTTCCTGTTGGGTTTGGTGCAAAGCAAGTACAAGAAGAGAACAACTTACTAGAAAATTCTTTAATTCTCATATGGTCACGTTCAGTACTCTCCAGATTATATTACAGAACTTTAGAATGAATAAGCGGCACAAGGGCCACTTAAGCAACCCATACAATCTTTTACTTGGCTGAAGGATAAGGACAAGGACGAGGAAGGGGACAGGGACAGGAGAAGCCTTAGCTAGTAGGTGGTATGGTATGAAATGGATTGCTTAAATCTCTGTCCTTTGGCTTCTTAGCCAATTATCTAATGTTATGGCTCGCTCACAAAGTTGACGAGTTTGCAGTTTGGAAGGTGTAAATATGCCTTTTTAACTTTGCATTAATTATCCCAAATTTGAAACTAATTCTCTCTGGGGTCCTCTGTTCGCTTTTGTTAGGAGGTTACTAGAAAATGGCTGTAAATATTTCTAAGATAGAAAAAGGAATGTGTTAAGGATCGAATGTAAATTTTGATTTAGAAGAATCAATTAACGAAATGTGTTTTTACATGGCAATGGGTAGGTGAGATCGTTATATGATTGTTGATCGAAATGATTTTATAGAAGATTTCTTCCGCTATTCTCTTCCAATTTTTTACCCTTATGAGATTAAAAGCCAAAACAGAGATCACAATTAACTTAGCTTTGATATTACATGCATTTGTTGTATGTGAGATGTGAGTGGGATTAGTTTTGGATTCACGTTGAATTGTATTAACAAAGAATGGAAGAACTCTTTCTCTCAATTTATTTATGAACAACGAGGAGATTTATAGGTGTATGTACAATTAGTTATCAAGGATAACAGTAAAGAGAAAATAAATATAACAGTATCAGTTTTTAGTTTCTTTAACTAACTATCAACATATTATCAGTCTTCAAGTTCTAATACTCTCCCTCAAGATGGAGAAAAAATATTTTTAACCCCCATTTTGCACATATGAAGAGACAAAGTTATGGCATTAAGTGGTTTAGTGAGGGCATCGGCAAGTTAATGTGAAGAGCGTACAAGGAGTAGTTTGATGGATCCATCAACAATTCTATCTCAAACAAAGTGGCAGTTCAACTCTATATGTTTCGTTCTCTCATGAAACATGAGATTATTAGCGATGTAAATGGCAGCTTGATTATCATAAAACACTACAGTTGGTGTATTTGTTTCAATCTGCAATTTTTTGAGAAGACTCTTGAGCCAAATAACTTCACAAGAAACAGTGGCCAATGCTCGGTACTCTGCTTCAGCTGATGACCGTGAAACTGTTTGCTGTTTCTTTGACTTCCATGATACAAATGATTTTCCAAGGAAGACACAAAATCCGGTGACTGAACGACGGGTATCAAGACATGATCTCCAATCAGCATCTGCAAATGCTTTTAAGGATAGATCATCTGTTTTAGACAGAAATATTCCTTGGTCCGGTGATCCTTTGATGTATCTCAAAAGATAATTAGATGCACTCATATGAGTTCTGTCAGGTTTTGCCATGAATTGGTTGAGTTTATGAACAACAAATGTGATGTCCGGTCTTGAAATGGTTAAGTACAGAAGTTTCCCAATTAATCTTCGATAAGTACTTGGATCTTGAAGAAGATCTTTGTCAGAAGCTTTTAACTTGATTGTCGGATCCATAGGTACTGATGCTGGTTTAGCACCAAGCAAACCAACTTCTTCTAGCAAGCGTAGTGCATAGTGTCTTTGTGACAATAGGATACCAGTTGATGAACGAGCTAATTCAAGACCAAGGAAGAATTTGAGAGATCCCAAGTCTTTAAGCAGAAACTTTTGATTGAGCACATTTCGTAATCTTTGAAAAAGATCAACATTTGCTCTAGTAGTGATAATATCATCAACATAGACAAGTAGAGCTATAAAGTTGGTGCCTTAGCCTTTTACAAAAAGAGAATAGTCAGCTTTGGACTGTTGAAAACCTATTGAAATGAGGAATTGGGAGAATTTGACAAACCATTGAAGTGAAGCCTGTTTTAGTCCATATATAGATTTGTGAAGTTTGCATACCATTTTCTCCCCCTGAATAGTGAGGTTCGGTTTATAACCCAATGACAAGTCCATGTATACTTCTTCAAACAAGTCTCCATGAAGAAGTGCATTGTTCACATCTAATTGAAGCAGATGCCAATCTTTCGATACTGCTATAGTTAGCAGGGTTTTGACAGTCACCATTTTGGCCACCGGTGAGAAGATTTCAAAATAATCAAGACCTTCTTGCTGTGTGTATCCTTTTGCAACAAGCCTCGCCTTATACCTTTCAACATATCCATCAGCTTTGTGTTTAATTTTATATATCCATCGACATCTTACAGTATTCTTGCCAGGTGGTAGAGGAACTATGCTCCATGTTTGATTCATCTCCATGGCTTTTAGTTCAATTTCCATGACCCTTCTCCAATCATCATGTATGACAGCCTCATGGTAAAAGTTTGGTTCATGTAAGGTAGAGGCTTGGAGTATGGAATGTTTAAAGGAATGGGATAGATTTTGGTATGAGATGTACTGGTTTAAAGGGTATTTTTTGGAGCTTGGTTGGTGAGGTTGTGATGTAAGAAGATTGCAATGATAAGCTGGAGATAAGAAGGTTGTTTGCTGATCCGAGTGGATCTTCTAACTATAGGATTGTTAGAAATTTCAGAAATATTTTGTTCAGGCTGTTGGGTTGGTGAGGTTGGGTTGTTGGTGGGTTAGGCTATGGCTTGTGAGGCACTATCATTGGTTGTGTTATTTGTGGATTGGGCTATAGTCTGTGAGGTGCTCTCATTGTTTGTGTTTGGTGAAGAGGAAGGTGAGGGCATATTGGTTGCGGGATTCATGTGATCGATTGCAGATTCATGAAAGACTTTAGGTAAAGAAAAACCTGGTAAAGGGTCTTCCATGGGCTGTGAGACGGGCGAGTCTTTAAAAGGAAAGACTTCTTCTTGAAATATTACATCTCTTGAGACAAAGAACTTTTGTTGATCAATGTCGTATAGTTTGTATGCTTTCATGCCTTGTGGATAGCCAACAAAGACAGCTGGTATTGCTTTTGGTTGAAACTTAGAGCGATTGTGTGGCAGAGTTGAAGCATAACATAAGGACCAGAACACCTTTAGGTTATTGTAATCAGACTTGTTGTTGTTAAGTAGTTGGAATGGAGATTTTCGGTTCAACATTTTTGATGGAATTCTGTTGATCAAGTAAACAGAAATCAGTATGCATTCTCCCTAAAAAGTTAAAGGAATACCTAATTGGAAAAATAAAGCTCTAGTTGTATTGAGTATGTGTTGATGTTTCCTTTCAACCACGGAGTTCTGTTGAGGACAGCTCACGCAAGAGAACTGGTGTAGTACTCCTTTTTCTTTAAAAAACTCAGTGAACATAAGTTTAGGAGCATTGTCAAAACGCATCTGTTTAATCATTTTACCATATTGGGTTTCAATAAGCTTAAAGAAATTAGGTATAATCTGTTTGACATCAGATTTTTGTTTAAGCATGAATACCCATGTAAAACGTGTGGCATCATCAACAATGGTAAGGAAGTATGTATGTCCAACATGTGTAGCAGTAGATAAAGGTCCCCAAATGTCAACATGTATAAGATCAAAAGAATTTGGAGATACATGATTATTTGAAGAAAAACATAGTCTTCTTTGCTTTGCTAATGGACAAGTAGTACAAGCATGAGAAGTAAAAGATTTCAATTGTAACATGCTCTGTAAAGACTGTAAAACATCAATAGAGGGATGCCCAAGCCTTTGATGCCATAAAAAGGCATTATCACTGCTTATAGCACATATGGGAGGCTGCGATCAGAAGCATTTTCCAATTTGAAGACATATAGACCATATAGAAATTCAGCACTGCCAATCTTCTTCAAAGTGAACTTGTCATGAATTACACAATTATTAGTAGAGAAACTAACATCCACAGGAAAATCTCTTGTTAAAGCATTGACTGATATAAGGTTGAATGAAAATTCAGGAATATATAAGGCATTCTTCAGCTCTATAGATTCAGATAATTTGATGGTGCCAACACTTTTAACTTCAAAAACTTGTTTATTTTGTAAATTGATGGTTGTGGAGCATGGTTGAGTGGATGTAAAATATGACTTGCAACAAGAAATATGGGTGGATGCTCCAGAATCAATTATCCATACCTGCTATATGTGAGGTAGCTATTTGGTTGGAGGCATTGATTTGGGACTGAAGCAAGTTGAGAAGGTTTTGACATTGGATTAATGCCTCTGCAGTGCTGGTATTATTCAACATTTGACTGTTCTGTGTGGTGTCTTGAGAGATATTCTCACTGTTCTAAGCTGCTACTGAATTAACAACGTTATTGTTTCGTTGTTGTTGTTGTTGTTGATCTTATATCCAGGAGGATATCCATGAAGCTTGTAACATTTATCTACTGTGTGTCCAGGAATGTTGCAATGGGTGCACATGGGTCTTTCTCTCCTTTGTCGATTGTTGGTTCCATTTTTGGATGAATTAGAGGATACCGCAAAGGCCATTGCTGGTGCTGTAGAAGAAAGGGATCCAATTGACCTTTGTTGTTCTTCTTGAAGAAGAAGAGAAAAGGCTTGACTAGTTGATGGTAGAGGGTCCATGAGAAGAAGTTGAGCTTGTGCTTGAGAGAAATTCTCGTTTAATCCCATAAGAAAGTCCATGAGATATTCCCTTTGAAGGAAATCTGTCATTTCTCGTACACCATCACAACTGCAAGTTTCGCAAGTGCAACCTGGTCTATATGTATTCAACTCATCAATAAGAGTTTTGAATTTAGTATAACACATACCAATGATATCTTGGTTTTGTTCCAAGGTTGCAAGGGATTGTTTCAACTAAAAAATTCTTGGCGCGTTCTTCTTTTGAAATCTTTCTTTAAGGTCAATCCATATTACTCTTGCTGAGTCTGAAAATAAGATGCTTGCTGATATGGTTTGGACACTGAATTCAGTATCCAAGAAATAACGATGTTGTTATTTCTTATCCAAGTCGGAAGAAGATCACCGGTTGGCTTGGTAATAGTTCCGTCCAGTGTTTTAAAAAGCCCACTAAGGCGCGCGTCTAGGCTCAAGGCGCCCACTTGGGGCTTATTTGTGAGGAAGCGCAGCGAATTCTAAAAAGTCCGGCTTAGGCGCGCGCCTCCCTTGAGGCGCGCCTAGGCTCAAGTCGCATTAAGCGTGGGCTTTTTCTTATAACTAATGGGCTGGGCTTTTATTAAAAAAATATTATTATATAGGTTTTTTAAACCTATTACGTGAAAGTGAAGAAACAACCCTTCACCCTTCTCCTCCCGGGTGCGAATTTTCTTTAACACCACTCTTCATCTACTTCTTCGGTTCTTTCGTTCCTTTTTGCTTCTACTTCAAAACTTTTTGTTTCCTTTTCCACTCTTCCGTTCCGGCCACCCTTCTTCTTCTTCACACAAAACATCAAGGTTTCTTCTTCTTCAACAAATCTATTTGGTGCTGCCATTACTCTATTTTTTGGTGCAAATACAGAGGAAAAGAGAAGACAAGGAAGCTTCCCAAAATCACCGACCACCCTTCTTCTTCTTCACACAAAACGGCGAGGTTTCTTCTTCTTCACACAAAACGGCGAGGTTTCTTCTTCTTCACGTTTTTTTTTCTTTTTAACACAAATAGCATAAATACCTTCTGTTTTTTTTTTCTTTTTAACACAACTGCTTTTTTTTCTTTAAAAAAACTAAAATAGATTAAATACCTTCTGCCTTTTTTTTCTTTTTAACACATCTGTTTTTTTTTAAACAGCAAATTTAGATAGCTTCTTTCTTTTTTTTTTTCTTTTTAACACAGCTACTGTTTTTTCTTTAAAAAAAACTAAAACAACATATTTAAATAGCTTCTGCTTTTTTTCTTTTTATACCAGCGGCTGTTTTTTCTTTAAAAAAAACTTAAACAGCAGATTTAGATAGCTTCTTTCTTTTTTTTCTTTTTAACACAACTACTGTTTTTTCTTTAAAAAAACTAAAACAACATATTTAAATAGCTTCTGTTTTTTTTTTTTTTGTTAATTTTAAAAAATAATTTGTGAATAATTATTTTGATAACTTAGATCATAGATGGCTGATGAAAGTTCGAGAAAAGATATGGCATGGAAATATGGTAAATTGCAAAATGACCAAGATATAAATATGTTTGTCTGTGGATTTTGTTCGAAAATAACAAAAGGAGGGGTATATAGAATGAAACAACACCTCGTTGGTGGTTATAGAAGTGTCACCTGTACAAAATGTCCGGATCACGTGAAGGAAGAAATTAAAGAGTACATGTCCAAGAAAAAAGGGATTAAAAAACAAAGAAATCTGATTGTGGACGTTGATGTAGAAGATTACGGTATCGAGGATGAAGATGAAAGGAGTGTTATAGCAACACCAAGGGGACCGAGCTTGAAGAAGTCAAGGCAAAAGGGTCCAATGGATGCATTTTTTACTCCTAACCCAGAAACTGTGGTTCAAAATAGAAAGGACGAAGGAAAACAAACTTCGTTGAATGCGGCATACAAGAAGGAAATGAGAGAGCACACCATCCAAAGAATTGCTCGATGGTTTTATGATGCAGGAGTGCCTCTGAATGCTTGCACATATGATAGTTTTGCCCCTATGATTGTGTCAATTGGGCAATTCGGTCCTGGATTGAAACCACCATCTTATCATGAGTTAAGAGTTCCATGTTTGAAGAAGGAATTAGAACCAACAAATGAGTTGATGAGTAGCTATAAGGCAGAGTAGGCCAAGGTTGGATGCACTGTTATGGCTAATGGATGGATCGATAGAAGAAATAGGACATTAATTAACTTTTTAGTTAACAGTCCTAAAGGCACCATGTTTATTGAGTCCATCGATGCTTCATCTTATGTGAAGAAAGAAGATGTTCGAGTTACTTGATAATTTTGTAGACCGAATTGGAGAAGCCAATGTTGTACAAGTAGTTACCGATAGTGCCTCAGCAAATGTGATGGCAGGTAAGAATGTAGACTACCAAGTTATAACTTTAATTTGTTAGATTTAGTTGAGTTCTACGTTAAATGTGTACTTATTTTCTTTGTTAACAGGGAGATTGTTAGAAGCAAAGCGACCACAGTTAATATGGTCTCCGTGTGCCGCTCATTGCTTAGATTTGATGTTGGAGGATATATACAAGATCTCGAATATTCGCAAAGCATTGAAAAGAGGCACAAAGATTAGCAATTTCATATATGTTCGTCCTGGATTGTTAAACATGATGCGACGTTTTACTAACCAAAAGGAGTTAGTTAGACCAGCTAAGACTCGTTTTGCTACTGCTTGCATTACATTATCGAGTATACATCGTCAAAAGAATAATCTGAGGAAGATGTTTACTTCAAATGAATGGAAGGATAGCAAATGGAGTAAGGAGCAACAAGGGAAACGAGTAGTTCAGACTATTTTGTTGGCTAGTTTTTAGACTACAATTGTTTTCGCTCTTAAAGTATCTGGCCCACTAGTTCGAGTTCTTAGATTGGTTGATGGTGAGAAGAAGCCACCTATGGGATATATTTATGAGGCCATGGATAGAGCTAAGGAAGCTATTGCTAAATCCTTCAATAATAATGAAGAAAAATACAAGGACGTTTTCACCATAATTGATAAAAGATGGGAGCTTCAGTTGCATCGTCCTCTGCATGTAGCGGGGTATTATTTAAACCCATCATTCTATTATTTGAATCCTAACATCCAGGAGGATGATGAAATAGTTAATGGACTCTACTCATACATAACGAAAATGGTTGCTTCATTGGAAGTACAAAACAAAATACTTGCAAAACTAAGCAAGTATAAGAGAGCTGAAGCATTATTCTGACAACCTTTAGTAATCAGACAAAGGGACAAAATATCTCTAGGTAAATTTCAACTAAACGATTACTCAACGATACTAGCAACAAGCTCTTCTATTAATATATATTTTTTTGCTTGTGCCTATAGTGAAATGGTGGGATAATTTTGGACAATCAACTCCAAACTTGCAAAAGTTTGCTGTGAGAATTTTAGGTCTTACTTGTAGTGCTTCTGGATGCGAGCGTAATTGGAGTGTGTTTGAACAGGTTACCTTTCCTCTCCTTAAGTACATTAAGAATGAGAATCAAAATTTGTTGATTCACTAACAATGAAACTTTCTAATTTTTCAGCTTCATAGCAAGAAACGAAATAGGCTTGCTCAAAGTCGTTTGAATGATCTAGTGTTCATCAAATACAACAGAGCATTAAAACGTCGATACAACCTACGAGATATTGTCGACCCTATCTCCTTGAAAGATATTGATGATAGTAATGTATGATTGATTGGAAGATTGGATGATGATTCTGAGGAAGAGGATGAGTTGGTATTTGACGATGATTCTTTAACGTGGGGTGATGTTTCTAGAGCTGCCGGAGCAAAAGAACCATCATTCTATTCTAGAGCTAGTACCTCTAGAGCAAAGACTATTGTTTCATGTTCATCCTCGTTTACCACGCAACGCAAACAAGTAAATTTAGATGACTTCGATTTGGAAGAAGAAGATACTGATGGCTATAAGTCTAACAAAGGAGTGAATGAAGACGAGGATCAATTTAGTGATGATGAGTTTGATCTTTAGGGATGAACTTTTATTTTTATTGTTGACTTGTTGTTGAATACTGGGTAGTTTTCTGTTGTGTTTTGTTGTTTAGACTACTTATATTGGGTACTTATATTTTATACATTGTTGCTCTGCTATGTGTGTGTATATATATATATATTCTTTTCTTTTTATATATAGTGTGCCTTATGAAAAAAAGCCCGCGCCTTTTTTGCGCCTTGCACCTAGGCTTCAGAGGACCAATGCGCCTTAGTGCGCCTTGAGCCTTTAAAAACAATGGTTCCGTCGACAAATCCAATCTTGTTCTTCACTAAAAGACCAATGATCATTGCTCGGCTCCAAGAGATATAATTCTCTTCTGTCAATTGTTTTGTAACCAACACCAAACTTGTATTATCATTGTGATGAAGAAAGTAAGGATTTAGATATCCTTGGTTCTGATTGAAAGGAGTTTGGGCAGAGGTGTCGGACTGACTGGAATTGTGATTTTCTTGAGTTTCCGGCAGATTCTGTGAAGTATTGACTGTTGGAGTTGTCATTCGGTGGTGAATCGTGAGTCTTAGCAGAAGATTAAAGGAAGTTTTTGGAGGAAGAGGAACTGCTTTGATACCATATTAACAAAGAATGGAAGAACTCTTTCTCTCAATTTATTTATGAACAATGAGGAGATTTATAGGTGTGTGTACAATTAGTTATCAAGAATAACAGTAAAGGGAAAACAAATATAATCGTATCAGTTTTTAGTTTCTTTAACTAACTAACATCATATTAAAAGTCTTCAAGTTCTAATAAATTGAAAATCAAAATTTAAAACCAAATAATATTCTAAAACTTTAAAGTTGGTTCAAAACTTACTTAAATTTTAGATTGCTGTAAAATTTTATTGGTGCATGCATTGATAAGACACGTTTGAAAAAGCTATTAATTTAGTTTATATTATTATATTTGAAAATGTCTTTTCTTATATTCTCAAATATCAAACGTGTTGTTAAATTGAAGTTTGAAGAGAAGGAGTCGTCTGTATGGGAGGGAGAAGGTGAAGAAGCTTTTCAAACAAAGGTGATAATTCAAACTTAACCTCCATCCATACTTTAACCATTTGAGTCATGTACAAATAAAAGAAAAACTTATTAATATTTCATGTGACGCAATTAAACCAAAAAATTTATCCCAGCAGGGAAAAATATAAAAAAGAAAAATAATGAAAAAAAGATGGGGTTTGTTGGGTTTACTGTAGGAGTGTAGTAGCCAGCCATGAAAATATGTTTCCAGATTCAGAAATCTTGTAATATACGAAAACCAGAATTTTCTGAAACTTTTCTTCTGACATTACTGCTTCCTCTTTCTTCTCTCTCTCTCTCTTACTCTTCACTCTTCCTTTTCATCTCATTAATACCTCTCTATTTCTCTTCTCTCTCTCTTTTCTCACTTCAAAGTCCCATTATATTTCCCTTTTTCTTTCCCTTTACAATCACCAAATCTCTCCATATTTCTTCAGCCACTGATGACTTCCTTCCCTTACTGTCATGAAAAACAGTGGACAATCCCCAGGAATCTAACGTCTTTACACTCCTTTTAATATAGATTAGTTATTAATCTCGTTATCAATTAGTTGTAAGATTGAATCTCAATACAAAAGACACGGAAATTCAAGCATTAGTAAAAAACACAACAGAGATGAAACTTGGGAAGAGAAGAAGAAATGATTTTCCATCTTTTTTATCTTTACAAGTTACCATTTTTATTCAAAAAAGAAGAAGAAATGAAAGAAAAACAAAATTCATGGGTTGAAGATGAAGTTCCCACATTTGCATTTCCAGCTTATAGGCTTATAATTAGAGGTCTCATCTTCACTAGATAAAGCAACATCATGTTTTGAATTAACAGAGAAATATCTACTACTTCTTCTTCTTCTTTTTCTTCTTCCTTTTCTTTGATTCTGATTTGAATCATGTAATGCCACTGGTACTTGTACTGCTTCACAATGTCCTCCACATTCCCTACACCTCCTTCTACAGCTTGGTGGTCTTGACCCTATTTGATTCCTCATCATCATCCCCATCTTCTCCTCCTCCTCCGTCGCTACCTCCACCGCCTCTGCCGACTTCCTTTCTCCCTCCATTGCTTGAATTCCCCTACCTACAATATCCTTACAACTCAAAAGCTCAACAATCTCTCTCTATATAAAATAAAAAAAAAAAAAAAAAAAAAAAAGCTCAACTTTTACAATGACTTACCTTCAATGGATGTGACAAGAATGAGAATGAAAACAGAGAGGAACAGCAAGAGAATTGAAACATGTTTGTTTCTGTTTCTGTGCCAAATTTGAAAGCTGCCCATCTTTTTTCAGTTAAAAAGGGGAAATGGGTCTTAAAGGTTAAAGGGAATGGAAAGAAGAAGAAGTGTTTAAATAAGAAACGAGATGAAGAATTTTGATGACAGAACTAAAAAAGAAAAGAAAAGGGGTAAAATGAAAGAAAAAGAGAATCAGAGATTGAGTGAGTGCCCACTCTATAATTCAAATTGACCCATCATTTTTAACTTTTTTATATATATGTGAATATGAAGGTGGTACAAGCAATAATCCAAAGAAGAAAAGGGAAGGACATCAGCCTCGTTTCATGAGCCAACGTTCTGTTCTTTTTACATAAGAAAGAAAAGGAACTGTGTGTACTGATGAATTTCAGAAGGGGGAAAAAAGAAAAATATATATATATATATAAATATCAAATTTTTATGTATATAATCACAAATCTCCAGCTGGGTTTCTCGTTGCCTTTTCATTTTCTTTCATTTTGTCTCCCTTTTTTTCAAATGGATAGAATCTTGGCCAGTTCCACTTCTACACGCCAAATTATTTGGTCCCTTTTTCTTTGAGGATAAAAAAAAAAAAAAAAGCTCAAAAAACTGTTTTTTGAGCTTTTATCTGTTTTTAAAACTATTGTTGAGGATTGTTGTAGAGGAATCGTTGAAAGCTTTGAACATGACTTGTTTTGGCTGCTTTTAAAAGGGGATTTCTTTAGAATAGCTAAGCTTTTTCTAGTTCTTTCCATTGTTAATGGTTAGTCAATTGTCATTATTGGTCATGACCATCATTATGAGCTTAAGCTCGTAAACTGGATTAGTGGTTTTTCCAAGATAATTAGAAGTGTGTATGGTTATCCTAACCTCTTTTTCTTGTCCATTGTCAAAATAATTTAAAAAATGAGCTCGATTCAAGTACTTCATTTAAAATTTTTATTATTGAAATATGATGGTTAGAACATACTTTGATTGACTTAGAATATGTATCACTTGTTAAGAGATTAGAGCTTCAAATCTTCTATCTTCATATATGTTGTCAAACTATGAAAAAATTATTAAAATCGAACAAAAAAAGGTGGATGAGTTTCATGATATGTTTATCTTTGACATTCTGTTAACCAAAATGTGAGTATGAGAAGAAGAATAATACTTTTGCGTTGATTTGGATAGCAACAATTCTCTAATGTTCACCAATATGGCCTCCTTTGATAACAACTACCTTTTATTGTTGTTTATTTTTAAAAAAAGATAGATATGTTCAATTTTGTTCTTTGTATTTTGAGATATATTCAATTTTGTTATTTAAAATATTAAATATTCGGTTTTGGTATTTGTAATAAATCTTAAATTTAGTATGTCAAAATTATTTCTTCTTTATTGAAATTAGCCAAATAATACTAATCATTTTGGGCAATTATCAAAAATAACAAATTTGACAAAATATTTACAACATATAGCAAAATTTTTAGATTCTATCAATAATAGACACCGGTATGTTTCTATCAATGACAATGATAAAAGTCTATTAGTTTCTATCACGGATAGAATTCAAAATTTTGTTATAACTTGTAAATATTTTAATTTATTTTGCGATTTTTGAAAGGTCCCAATGATTTTTATATAAACGATCTATTATATGTGAAAATGTTTTTAAGTTTTAAATAAAAGATGCTAGTAAATAACAGAAAGTTGAAAAAAATCAACTAAATAAACAAACTAGTAGTAGTGTCTAAATTTAAAGTTTTATGAACATTAAATGGAACATTTGAAAGTACAGTAGCTAAAATTGAACAAATTTCAAAATATAAATATGGACATTTAACCGATTCATTTAAAAATAAAAGCTAATCGTTTTTTAAGTTTTTAAAAACAAGTTTGATTTGTTTTAAACATTGATGAAAAGTTGATAACTAAACAAAAAAACTTATAGTTGAAAGTAATATTTTTAAGTTTAATCTTAAAATACCAAATGGTTTTCAAATGAAGTCAGATTTTGAATTAATCTTCCTCATATTAGGGAATGATTCATCATTTGAGCAAAGATCGAGGAAGGGTGGAAGGACAATTTTAGGAATCGAGGATGTAGGTATGGATTGTAATCTTTGATTCCATCCTCGACCTCGACCACCTTATTTTTTTACCCTCCCAATGTGAAACCTAAATATATATTTACCTCTCTTGTTTCTCTACACACAGACAAGAAAAGGAAAAATGTAAACAATAAAATAAAATTATGGAGAATTGCTCGTGCAACCTTCCAATACTAGAAATCAGGGATTAATGACTAACAATAACAAATTTTAATAATATGTCTTAATCTTTTGAAACAAATACTTTAAACCCTAAACCCTAAATTCGATCTTTTAACCGTTAGTTGACTAACAAAAACAACAAGATTAATTCTATAATCGACAACAAAAAGGATTGTTTAATTAAACTTTTGATCCTATACACAAAATCTCTAATAATGTACACTTCCTTTCTTTTTCTTTTTACACAGTTTCATTCTGCATACTAACTTAATTTAGAGAGAGAGAGAGAAACAAATAACGAGAGAGTTTTGGGAATCAAAAAAAGTAATTTACAGGTTTGATTAGCAAATGATCATATGAAAAAGGATGTGAAGAATGTGAATGCTTTTTTATCTCTTCTTCTTGAAATTAGAACACAAAATGATGAAAATGGGAAAGGGAGTTTTCAAATGGAAAATGCAGAGATGAAACGTGTGCAGATTTGGGAATCGAAAAACGAAACTCTTTCAGACAGTAAAAAAACAAAGAATCACACACAGACCCAACCCTTTTTCTTTCTTCATCTGTCTCAATCTCATTTGATTTTATACATATAAATATATAACCATTGGTTTTTCCATTTTCTCCTTTTCCCTCTTTTAAGAAACTGGTTGATGATCTTTAAGGAAGATGCATGTGTGGGTTAGTGATTTGTACAAAACAAGGTTTATCTTTTCCCTTTTCCCTTTTCCCATGGAAATTAATTAGGCCATTTCTTAACTAAACTTTGTTAGCTATAGTATACTAGTTTAGAATGACTTATTATTGCATATAGTTAATGTTTCATGTTTATTACGGTTGAGTGATATATAGGAGTTGAGCTTTCATAATTTAGATCTTAATAGTTAGTATGTTTATACCAAGCTAAAAAATGAACACATGTTAGATCATGTCATTATATTCATGAACAAAGAGTTCTTCCATACAAGTTTGTGATGTTCTTTGTGGTTGATTGTAATACACTTATGGTGAGTATTGATATGTCTATGCAAAAGAATGGATGAGTTGTAATAAGTGAAAGAAATTAAGTTGTCACGGGTAATTTATATATGGGCAATTGATCTCTCATCGAGATCATTCAAATGATTTGAAATAAGTTTTAGTGAAAAGTTTGTCATATATGCCGTGAAGGTAAATGATTTATTTGTTGTTTGAAAATAAATGATAAACGGTAATGTCAAATAATGCAAAGATGTCAATGATAATATAGGGGAGGAATCAAATATTTTTCTACCCTTAAACATGTAGAGTGTCATTCTATGTCAACATGCAAAGTTGTGAGTGTAATTTAGTTTCACGAGGTTACAATTTGACACTTTAAATTTGAGTTTTGTTTTAATTTAATTATTAAGTTTCAATCTTTACAATTTTAACTGTGGTCTCTTTTGTATTAAAATTTAGTTTAGATTACTAGCATCAATATTTATTAATTATTTTTAAATAATTAAGTGAATTTTTAATTTTAACTTTGGTAGTCCTAAAAAACAATGAAATCATTCTAATTCCTTTAAGTAATAAATGTTGATGAAATTAATATTTTGTGAGAGTAAGATTTAAAAATATAAATCTAAAATTGAAGAACAAACAAAATTTGTAATATTTTAGAAACGGAGTAAAAAAAAAAGAATTTGATTTGTTATATTTTCAAACTTAATAATAAAAATATTATGCAAATATAAAAATTGTTTTAAATGACAAATTTTCTAAAAAAATATTTACAAATATAACAAAAGATCAACGTCTAAGTGCGATAAGCTAAGATATAATACATATATATACAAATACTAGTTTATTTTGATCCATCAATATTTTAATTGATTTTATTATGTTTAGAGACATTTTGAGATAAAAAATAAGATATTATTATAATCGAGTTATAATATTTGAGGCTATTGCAAATATAGCAAAATTAGTTTTAGAAATTAGGCCTATGACACACTACTTTTGAATTTGCAAAAATGATAACATTCAAGCCCAGCCTACATTTGGAAAATGCAAAATTACAAACCTACCCTCTAGAATTATAAACATCTTCACGCATCATTTGATATGTTGTTGATACACTTGATGTGTTTTTGATATATTTGTTATGCTTGTTGATACACTCGATGGATTAACTAACACTTGATACACATAATTGGTTTGATACACTTGGTATGTTGTTGATACATTTGTTAAACTTTGCAAATACACTCAATCAATTAAATACATTGATGCATTAAGTATAATACGTTTGTTGTATTGTCGATACATTTATCAAACGATTTGTTCATACACTTGTTGTGTTTTTGTTCATACACTTGATGAGTTTAATACACTCTATAAGTTTGATACACTAAATACACTTGTGATAAACATTTTATACTTCACCGATACACTTTGACAAATTTAATCCATTTGATACAGATCATATGTTTGATATGTTTACTAATATGCTCAATTGATTAAAATATACTTGATACATTTGAAGTTTTGTTGATACACTTAATATACTTTACTAGTACGCTTTGATATATATTATATGTTTGATACACTAAGTTATATCATTCATATACTTAATAATACTAAAATGAATTGCAAATCAAAATCATGTAGTAATTAAGTATATCAACTAACTAATACATATAATATAAGTATATCACAACATTGATATTCAGAACTAATTCATATAACGTGATGCTTTAACAAACCAAAGACAACCATCTTCATTACATCCAAACTCAATAGATTTTGAATTTGATCTTAATGTCTTAAACTCAAAATTAGTCTTGACAGCGGAATGACTTCAACAAAATTTATTTACTACGTACAAAACAAATCACTCTCCTTAAAAGCCAACTCATTCTTAATATTGGTAATATCAATACCCTTAAAAATTGTTAATTCACCTCCCAATTCAGTCTCAACTATGGAAGAATAAACTGGAGAATCAATTAAACATTCAATATTGTATATATAAAATGAGCAACTAATGGATATTGGGTAGATTGATCCTTAATTAATATCAAGAACTAAGTCACATTTTTATCTTCAACAATCTTAAGAGCACGATGAGCACCATTACTACATAGGAAAAAAAAACTGAAAGTTCTATACATGATTCTACCAGAATTTCGGTATGAATCAAGTTCACACAAAAAAAAGAATTAAACGATGATATCACTCCATCAACCAAAACACAATTTGTTTTGTAATCCACGTAGCACTGTCGCTCATCCATTGACCATATGAAAAACAATTACTGCAAGCTTAACCATAACTACAATGAACTGTTTTGGAAAAATGAAAAATACGTAGTAAGTGTATTAGTCAACTAATACATATAATATAAGTACGTTATATCACTAATATAAAAAACTAATACAAATTTATTAAAAAAAAAACAGAACCAAACATAAATAAATAAAACAAAGCTCTGCAAATCCCCTTTCAGTAAAAGAGATGAGAAACAAATAAAAGAGATGAGGAAGAACAAATCGTAGCCTTAATTTTGAATAAATGGTGATCAATTCACAGAAGAAGAAAGAAAAAAGATGATGATCAAAGTCCTTTACCAATTTCAAACACCAAAATATAGAAAAGAATATTAGGGCTTTAAAAAAGAATATAAGAAGAAATACATACCTGAAAAACGGTGGAGAAGAGGGAGAAGAAGACGAGGATAAGAGACGTAGCGAAGAGGAGAAACCAAGAATAGTGGAGATTGTAGGAGTGACAAAGAAGATCAGAGAGAGGAAGAGAAAATAAAAGTGAGAATGAAGGAGAAAGAAAAAAGTTGCGATTTAGAGATAGAACATTTTTTTTTTAATAATGAAAAGATTAAAATATAAAATATCAATAATTATTAAAAAGTTGCTATATTTGTAAAATTGAAAAGTTTAGTGTTAATATTGCTAAATAATATTTGTATTGTGTAATCCAATACAATTTTTCATAATATTTTGTATTTGTAATGTAAATTATTTTAAAATTTTAGTTGGAAAAAAAATAGTAAAGAACAAGATAACGACAAACGTCAAATATTAAAAATTTTAGCTGAGTTTTTTTTAAAGAAAGTATATTTTAAAACGGTGTTTTGATATTATGGTGTGTTAATCTTCTCCCCAAACGGAAGGAACGACGATCCATTGAAAAATTTTCAAGTCCTGACTCGACCCGCGAAGAAATATCCATTCGAAACTCGTTGACGTAGAGGAGATATTTTCTTGAACTTTTATTGCCCTAGTAAGCAAAAGAAATCTTGTTGATTTTCCAAATTCTTAGAAAGGGGATTAAGAATTGGTGGTAGAGAATTTGCAGTTTCGACGTCCACATTTTTCACTCATCAGATTGCATGTGACTAATTTACTACTACTTCACCACCAAGCTTCTGCCCTCCCTGGCTCCAATTTTCATGATGGGAACAAGTTTTAGGCCAAATCTCAGGTGGGGTTTTCAAATTCAGACTCATTCCCTCAAGAATTCCCCTTCCAAGCTTTCCCCACATGCCTGTTAGTTCCCTTTTCCCTTAACCACTGCATGATTTTGTTTTTTGACGTCGATTCATATATGGGTTCATAGTTTCTTTGTGAAATATGAGATATAGAGCTTGTTTTTAGTTATTTTGATTCTGTAATTCATCGAACTCCATCGTTCTGTCTATTGGGTTTTACAGTTTTAAGCTTACATTGTTCTGCTTGTTATACGTTTTAAATTGTTTTGGGATTATCTCGATCATTTGAAGATGGAAAATTTTTGGGTTTTATTTGGAAATTTTGGATTGAAGATGATGAATATCCCGCCAAAATCTTGCTCCGGAACGGTTATATATGTATATATCTGTTACATGCCCTGAATTTACACTTGTTTAAGTTTTTCGGGGATTGTTAGGCTCTGAAATTTTTCTCAAGGACTACTGACTATCACTGGACTGATTATGAAGTGAATTTTCAATGATCTATCTTTAATTTGTTTTCTCCTGCTTGGATACGCGTGAGAAAGAACCTCATTTCTTAATATGAACTGAAACGTGTTTTTAAAGTTATATGATGATATTGGCAATGGGAATGCATTGTTAAGTTAGATTGGTAAAGTGAAACTCCTTTGGATGGGAATGGAATTTTTAGACCTGTGGGGACATCTTCACTCTTATATCCATCCTTTCAAGAAGGATAAAAGGATCCTTTGGCTTGATCATATTCATATTCGAGCTTTTTATTGGAACGCTTCGTAATGCCTGGATCTTCACAGATAAGAATCGTAGGGGTAGCATACACTATTTTTTGTTGGAACTTGCCTCTCTTTTGGCACTTACTTGGGAGCAGATTATCTAACATTTTGGTAATTATAATTTAGCTAATCTCGTTTACCAATAGACTATTTTTTGTTATTGTTATCTGATAAGATCATCTTTTGTATTTGGTTTCATCATATATGGTTTCTGTTTCCAATAAAAGAATAAAATAAGAATAATAGTTATAGTCTCTAATTCGGTTCAGTTCTACATTTTAAAACAGCTAAAGGCAGGGAAGCCGCCTTTAATTCAGGAAGACTTTCCTTCTTCTCCAGTATTTGTGAAGAAGGAGAATCTATCCCCAGAGAATCCTTGAAAACATACACTTGCTTGTCTGAAGCTCCACAAACCTCGGCCAATGATCTGTTAAATTTGGAAGAGATCGAGGTTAGCCCTTTGCAATGAACTTCACAACACAAAACCCACATGTAATCTTGACATCACCTAGTTTTTTGCTTTTGATAGGATGGATTTTATATGTTATCGTGGGTTTATTATTCTTATCTTTCAGATGAACAATTTTTCTTCCGGAACGAGCTTGCCTACTGGCAAGGCGTCACCTTTTGGCATCTTAATGGAAAACCTTGATGTTTTGGAGGAAACTTTTACTGAATCAGGCATGCTCAGCTTGGAAAGAGATATTGTGCTGCAACTAACAAAACTTGGAGCTTTGGAGTTTTTTAATACCTGTCTATCTAGGACTCTTAAAACTTCAAGTTTTCATGATTCGTCAGACTTACCCATTGAGGATGGTGAATATCACAATGTAGACCAGAAAACTAATGACCAGAATGACAATGTCACAGTTTACTCTGCAAAAAAAGCAGGAAGAAGATCAGTAAAAAAGAGAGCTATGGATAATGCTGATAAAGTTGCTTCCCGGCTGCTGACTACAAGAGCTGTTAAAGAAAAAATCCATAGATCGACTGTATTTTCGAGAAAAAAATCATCTAATTCAAGTAAAAGAAGACTGATTGTTGCAATAAATGAAGCTGAAATGTCCACAGGGGTTAAGGTTGATACATCTTTGATTTTTGCACAACCATCCTTTTGATACATATTATGTTAACATTGCTAAGCTTCTATCTCATTCCAGGTAGTTGCAAATTTAGAAAGAATTAGAGAAACCTTAGAAAAGGAATCTGGAAGAATGGCAAGCATGAGTTGTTGGGCCGAAGCTGCCAGTGTTGATATAAAGGACCTGCAGAAACAGTTACAATTTGGTTCGTTCTGCCGGGATGAGCTTTTAAGGAGCACTACTTCATTAGTTCTGTTCCTTGCAAAGAAATACCGATGCTCTGGGTTACCAATGGAGGACTTGGTTCAGGTCTATTCATTACTGTTCTATGAGAAACCTGAGTGCTTTGAATTTCAATGTATATATTCTTTTAAGCTTTGCTTTTTGAAAAAGTATATGGCATTTTTTCCTTTCATTTATTCATTGATAATAGCTTATCATTTACAAGTTCCATTTTTTCTTGTATGAAACCAAATTTATAGCACCATCTAATTCTTTTTGGAGATGAAAAGCAGATAATGGTCTTTTCAGCCTACCACCGTAAATTGAGACGAGAATTGTGCTTGATGATTAAGTATTTCATCAAATTAATGCTCAATAAGGAAATTGATGCCAACGTATAAATATGCAAATTTTGAATACTGATGCCTTACGGATAGAAATTCATTTCTCAGTAGAAGTACATTAAGGAAAATGCAAGTGCTTATGCATCTTGATGTTTATTTTCTCTTGGATTTGTAGGCAGGAGCCCTTGGTGTGCTGCAAGGTGTTGAAAGGTTTGACCCTAAAAGGGGTTTTAGAATCTCAACATATATTCAATACTGGATAAGGAAATCAATGTCAAGAGTTGTGGCACGGAATTCAAGGGGAATTCAAATTCCAGTATGATGTCTTTTACACCAGGAGGCGAATTTCATACAAAATTTCATATTCATGTATAGCTGACTCATCTTTATAATTCTTTGTAGAGGTCATTAACCAAGGCAATAAATCAGATACAAAAAGCACGAAAAGTGTTGAACCACAGTAGTAGGAGATATTCGGATGACGATATAGCAAGGGCTACTGGACTTCCTTTAGCCAAGGTTAGAGTTGCCAGCAACTGTTTAAAAGTTGTGGGTTCGAATGATCAGAAGATGGGTGATGGAGTGAATATGAAATATATGGTATGATTTGCTCACTCTCCTGTTCCCTCTTTCATTGAGGATTTCATTATGTTTATGGAAAATTGTCAAAAATAGAAAAATTGACAAAATATTGACCTTTCATGAAAAAATAAGTGCAATCTATAGAGTGAAAATAGTTCGTTTTTTATATTATTTTTTTAAAAAACCCTATGTTTATTAATTGAGAGCGAAGATTTTGTCTACTGAAGTTGGTTCATCAAAAGCTTATATATTGGTTCAAAATGGCAACGCCAGCTTGTGAAGTTGAGTTAACTTAAAATGATCACGTTTAGAATATCCCTTCGCAGACTTTTACCGTGGGAGTAAAAATCTTAAGAACGATATTTTCCTTCTGGATGTTACAGATTACAAAACATACGTAAAGTTTGATTTGATATAATTTTCTTATGGTGCAGGAATTTACAGCTGATATGTCAATACAGAGCCCAGAAGAGACTGTGAAGCGAAAACTAATGAAGAAAGACATCTTTAATATTCTTCAAAGGTTGGAATCAAGGGAGAGGCAGGTCCTGGTGCTGCGTTACGGACTTGTGGATTTTGAACCCAAGTCACTCGAGGAAATTGGAAAACTTCTGCACATAAGCAAGGAATGGGTTCGAAAAATAGAAAAGAAAGCCATGACAAAGCTGAAGAATGAAGAGACTGTGAAGCACTTGAGCCATTACTTGGATTGATCTACTTCTTTCAAGCCACGAGAACCTCCAGTCTTTTCAAAACTTGCAGCCGGCCAGACAAGCCAAGGGATTCGCATTGCGCTTTCGGGCCACACTAACAAAGTTGTTACAATGAGCATATCTCAATCCTCAACGATTTTCGCCGAGCAATGAATTCTGTACAGTTCCGTACGTGATTCATTACACACCAGCCTCTACACCACTGAAACATCAACCCATCTGGTTGATGGTTCATGTTTTTTGATGTAAAATATGATCTTTACTTCCATCATGGATTGATGGGACTGTACATAGAGATATGCACTTGAACATGGCCAAACCTTTCATATACACATATATAGATGCATGCATGCTTACATATATAGCCATTTTAAAGCATATGGGACAACATGTATTAAATTGTATTTCACATACAGGGCAATTCATGCCATTGCTGTAGAGGTGTGTGTCTGGATGATCATAGTATATTTATTAATGCATAGTTTCTTTTAAGCTTTTGTATTCACACGTGACTTCAGGGCAGTTTCATGACTTTGCTTACATTTCTTTACCGAGAAGAAATTTGAAGGACTATACAATACTTTTCTTGCTTGAGAAGGAATGGACAAATGAAATTGTGAGTTGAGAGAGAAATCTGTTTGCTTTGACAACGTTGGCAAAAGCATCCTTTTGCCCTGGTCAAAATTGAATGCTATAATTTATTGTTATCAGCTGCTTTGCTTTTCTTGATGAAGGGGAAAGCTGACACCAAATTGGATTGGAGAGGCCCGCTTGTATGTATGCTAAACCTTCTTTTTCTATCTTTATTTTTCGGTTAAGTCAAAGAGAAAACAGGTTGATTTCAATTATACTTCAGAGTTGAAATCATTTTAATATTTAGAAGTTTGAAAGACTTTTAAACAGTAGCTTGGAAAGCAATTGTTGTTGAGTTTACTGCCAGAAAAATGTTTAGAACTTCAGGGTTATAATTGAACCTTAATCCATAAGTTTAATGTTTGAGCTAAGGTGGAATTGGTATGTGAAAATAACTTGCATTTCATTAGGGATGTAATATTTATTGATGGAACAAAAGTTTGATGACATACCTTTCTTTGGGATGTAACACTTCTCTAGCAGAAACAAAAATTTATGACGAGTGCGATACGTGTATTGCGTTTACCAAATCAAATTATGTTAGATGTTAAATTATCATGTTCTAATTCAATGGACATGTCACATTATGTTTTGATAATTGTTTATGCATCAATAAACTTTCTATCTATCAATTTTAGTCATGAATTTTCAATTGCACGGAAATGTACTTTGCGACCATTTCAATTAGTTATGAAATCGTTTGTGTGGTATAAAATTAATCAAAATATAATTTAAAAGGATATTGGGGTGGATATTTTCATTGAAATCTGACATTTTATTATACAGTTAACTTGTACATTTTTTCAGACTGTTATTGTTTGAAATTTTTTTGTCCATGACTTTATTTTATTGAAATCAACCAGTTTCATTTTCTACTAGAATGAATAGCACAACTAGGAAACTTAAATCGAACAAAAAGGACCACGACATTTAATTAATTTTAGTTCCCAAGTTAATGAAATATAAAATCTATTATTGTATTAACAATTAAATTAAAATTTAATCATATAAAACATATTGAAACATATAAGCAGACTATGAATACCAAATGTATATTTTAACATATGATTTAAACAGAAAAATAAAGAAAGGTTAATAAATTTTGGGCATCTTACAAAATATAGCATAATAATCACAAATATTTAAAAAAAATTGCAAAATCTTATATTATACCAATGATAGACACACTTCTACAAATGTTTATTAATGCTATTATTAAATACAACAATTTTACCATTTAGAATTGTGAAATTGTAATTAATTGATTTCATATTTGGATACACCAAATTACCTAATAAATAGACCCAAAAAATCTAAGAGCGGAAGAAATACCAATATAGAAAATATTAAATGGGAATAAAACCAATAAAATCCTAATTAAATTTAAGATCAATAATTTCCAATTAAATTTTGCAAAGCTTAAAACAAACATTTCTATTAATAAACATGAAGAGAATTTATAAAAAGAAAGAAAAAAGATGTTGAGTTGGTGTTAATGTTAGCAATAAATAGTGTTATCTTTCCAAAAATTTCACACGTCTCTCCCTTTCACTGCCTTCGTGACAAATCAAAACGATCACCACCAAATCCATTCCGAAAGTGACCCTGTCACAGCCCAATCACGCCTCGCCTTTCCGTTGAAAATTAGTCAAAAACCTTGACCAATATCCTACCTGTCTCCTCCTCATTGGTCCGTGACAAAACTACATCCCAAACATAAACATATTATCACACCCCATCTCCGTAAATGAATATCTGTCACGCACGCGCTTGAACGGCACTCGCTCGGACAAGAAAACGACGGATTTGACGGATTCCTTTAGAAACGCCGTCGTTTGGTAATAGCGAGTGGTTTTCACGGTATTGGAATAGAAGTATGGTTCATTATGATTTAATGATGAAGGTGACAAAGTACCACGATTAACCTCCACACGTGCCAACCCCCGCGCGGGAAAACAAAGAAAAGTCAAAAAAGAGAGTTGACGATAGGATTGGACGAATGAACTAATGACACGTGGAAGAGCGTATTGAGCTCAAGCCGTTTTGGAATATTTCTGTGTCATTTTTAGTCGTCCAGGAAATAAGTAAAGGCCTCTTCCTTCCTTCTTTCTCTCTCATTTGTTCTTACAAAAGAAAAAAACACCTCAATCTTACCTTCTCCGTTCGTGTTTTTGCTGGGCGATTTCTAGGGTTTCAGTGGGAGATTGATTGAGCGGGGGGTTTTTTCTCACCATTGAAATTCATGAGATTGTATTCATGGTGGAATTAGTTTTGGCCTTAATTACTGCATTTCATAATTCATCTACAGATCTTTACATTCTCTGACCTAATGACTCTTGACAGTAGTGAATGGCTCGATTCCACTCCCGCTCCATTTCTCTTTTGTTTCTAGTGATTCTTGTTCTTCTTACAGAGTTTCGCTTTGTTCTCTCATCTACGGCCGACGATGAATTTTCCATTCTCGATTACGATGCCTTTCTTTTTCATCAGGATTACTCGCCGCCGGCCCCACCGCCACCGCCGCCTCATCCACCTTCAGTTTCCTGCACCGTTGATTTAGATGGTGTCGGTTCGTTGGATACTACATGTCAGATTGTCAACGATTTGAACCTTACTCATGACGTGTATATAGCCGGGAAGGGGAATTTTTATATCCTGCCTGGGGTGAAATTTAATTGTCTTAAACCAGGGTGTTCGATTACTATTAACATTACTGGCAATTTTACGTTGAGCAATGATTCGTCTATATTTACCGGGAGCTTTGAATTGGCCGCCTGTAATGCTAGTTTTCTTAATGGTTCTGTGGTGAACACGACGGCTTTGGCTGGGAATCCGCCGTCACAGACCAGTGGTACGCCACAAAGTGTTGATGGAGCAGGAGGGGGACATGGAGGGAGAGGAGCATGTTGCTTGACGGATAAAAGTAAGCTTCCCGAGGACGTTTGGGGAGGGGATGCGTACTCATGGGCATCGCTGCAGAAGCCTAGCAGTTTTGGTAGCCGAGGTGGTTCAACGAGCAAGGAGGTAGACTATAGTGGCAAGGGTGGCGGGAAGGTGAAGTTGAATGTTGCTGACCTTCTTGTAATTGATGGGGTTGTTCTGGCCGATGGTGGTGATGGGGGGACTAAAGGTGGAGGTGGGTCAGGTGGCAGCATCTATATCCTTGCTCACAAAATGTAAGTATCTATCTTATCTCCCTATCTGTTTGTCTGATTTCTTTAATTTCATCTCCACATTGGAACACTGTATATCCTCCTTCTATTTGTTCGATAATTTTATTAGCGTGAGAGCTATTGAGTTTTCCTTCTTGTAGATAAGTAAGAATATTGGAGGGGCTAGTTCAGATGGTTTCTGTTTTACCGATTTTTTTAGAAATAATTTGGTTCTTTTACTGTTTCATAAAAATGGACATGGAAAAAAACGAATGTTAAAGTATTTTGTTTTAAGAACAGGATTGGTGATGGCAAGATAAGTGCCTGTGGAGGTGATGGATATGGTGGGGGAGGTGGTGGAAGAATCGCTGTCGACATTTTCAGCAGGCATGATGATCCTCAAATTTTTGTTCACGGTGAGAGTTATTAGCGATTGGTGAACTTCGGTGTTGTTACAAAATCGTCTACCATGTTACAAGATGATATGCAGTATCTATAATATATTAGTATACACATACTTGTACACCACACACGTATACAAACACACAACCATCACCCATACACAGCCACAAATGCATATATATATGTGTGTGTGTGATGAAATTTATGTATGTAACTATGAATGCATGAATTTTATGCATGCATGAATTTTATTCTTCAATTTATGCTTCGTTTTCTTGTCAAGATATTTATTGAACTTCATAAATGTGCATGGGGAAAGGCTGGATATATTATGCTTCAGTTGCATAGTTTGAAGCTCATTTTGTTAGATTGGTATTTTTCTTTGGGATACGGAACGAAGTATTTTATTGGTAGTATTATGTATGAAATGTTACAAAAGAGTGGAGAAAGAAAACCCCCAGCCATGAGGGGTTACAAAAAAAGAGATCTCCTACAAGGCTAAGATTGGAGGAAAGAGGAATAAATTTACAAAATATAAGAGTGGAGGCTTGGTGATGATTTTTCATTTTACGAAATTTTAATCCTTTCCTTCCCATTCACGCTCTATTGTGACTCTAATACTTTGAAGAAACAATATTTCAACAATGTATTTATCTAACCCACAAGAAAACGAAGGCAACACTTAAAAGTATTTTCAGAGTGGAGATGATGTATTCTGCCAGAACCTAAAATTATGTTTAGTATTAAAACTTGATGCTCGTTTAGAACCAAACTCAATGTTCTATTTACTTGGGAGACTTGCTCTTGTTTCTAGCAGCATAAATACTTATATATAGGATGGACTTTAGAAACATCCTGCTTGGGAGTCTCCTCGTTTCTTATTCTTTCCCTTAATTTAGCAATTCCTGTTTTTTGTTCCCTTCTGTACTCTATGCTGCGTTCAATATTTTTTTTCCTTCATCTAATGTGAGTTAATGAAGCAAGTTTGGATGGACTCCTTTCATCTATCTGCAACAAAAATTTTCTACAATATTTTTTTGGTACTTATCCGTTGGCAGTGATGGTAGGAACTGCTCATCTGCAATGTACCTTTGATTGCTTATTATGGATTCACTGTGTTAATTCATTTAGACGTATTGCTAAGATGGTAAATATATGTTATATATGTAGGGGGACGTAGTTTGGCTTGTCCAGAAAATTCTGGCGGTGCTGGAACTCTGTATGATGCTGTTCCTCGAAGCCTTACAATTTCGAATCATAACCTGACAACAGATACGGATACACTTCTTTTGGAGTTTCCTAATCAACCACTCATGACAAATGTTTATGTTCGAAACAATGCCAGGGCTTCAGTTCCTTTGCTCTGGAGTCGTGTTCAGGTTTGTAATTAACCTGAAACTCATTTTAGATTGTTCACTCAGCACGAGAAATCTGGATATGGAGAAGTGCTACATTACAGAATAACACGTACCATTTCATTTGAGCTATATATGTACAAACCCTATACACACATACTTACTTTTCCTAGTGCGATTCTTTTATTCTACATCTGTTTTGCCCATTCTACTTTGAACTTTGAAGCTTTTTATTGATAGTCAACACGTTCTTCTACATTTGTGGAAGCCTCTTCCACCCAAAAAAAAAAAAAAAAAAACGAGTGAGCAGGGCAGTTATGTTTGTGTGTGAATTAGTTTCGAAGTTTCATTCACCAATCTAAGAAATTCCACGATTTTGCATAAATTATTTGTTTGATATCAAATGTTTAATCTAGCTATTGTGAACCTTGAAAGTTGAGGAAGCACAGACAGATTGATGCAGTAGATTTGAGATTAGGACAAATCTATTTCAAAACAAGGGATGAACCCATTCCTAAGGTTGAGAGAACACTCTACAACAGTGTTCTATTTCAAAATGATATTAAAAAAAATTCCCATTAAAATTCCCAAGGTTGCTATTTGTAGCCTTACGAAAAAATAATGATAAACATATGAATTTCAATAACTAATTAAACACTAATTGATTTGAAATTAACAACTATACGAACATAACCTAGATTATAGTAATTATCTAGCATTTCATCCTACATCACGTTTCACGAATGGCTTTTTCAATGATTAGTTTTGGCTTTCCTTTATATTGCCTATGGGTGACTAAAATTTACTGTCTCTCTGCATTTTCCCTGTTTTTACGACAACTTTATATATGATGCTCTTCTGATTTGTCCCTTTAGTGATAGAATTAACTGCTAACTCTTCTGATATTTTGTGCTCCCTGTTTTCTTACTTGATGAACCATACTTGTTCACGTATTTTGGTTTTTGTTATTTCGCCAAATTAGCTAATAGTTTTGGTGGGTTTTACTGAACTTACTATTCTAGCCGATGTTGATTTCTGAGTCTTTTGTGCCTTGTACCTTAGAAAATATTCTGTAGATATCGTTTGTTTGGATGGCTTGGTAGTTGGTTTGAAAAATGATGCTAGAATCATATTGTGCATGGCAAGTTCTCATTCGATTCTTCTGATGTATATTTTCTGTATGATGGTTATGCTGGAATGAGCTCTGTCGACAATCTTAATGTTGGTTCTCAATACTATTAACTAGGTTCAAGGTCAGATTAGCCTTCTATCTGGCGGAGTATTAAGTTTTGGGCTGGCACACTATGCCTCTTCAGAGTTTGAGCTATTGGCAGAAGAACTTTTAATGAGCAACTCAGAAATCAAGGTAACATTTTTTCTGTGGCCTACAGTTATGCTCTTCATGCTTGCAGTACATTTATTTTTAAGCCAGTCATGATTTAGGGAACCAATGTTGGTTATGATCACTTTTAGCCCCTAAAATTTCATGGAAGTAACACTTAAATCCACAAACTTTAGTTTGTGGCGATTTAATCCCGATACTTTCAAATTTGTAATATTTTAGTCCCTGAATTTTAACAAGTATCAATTTAGTCCTTTACATTTCTGTAATGATTAGTCCCAGTGATGATAATACTATCAAGATTTAACGAATTTTCTTATGCAAGACTAATTAAAGGTTAAGTTTGTTTATTAATTATATTAGTTGTTTTATAATCATAATTGGCAATTAAGTTTGATGAGATATTCATGATAGGGACAAAATTGTTTGATATTTAAAAGTATAGGTACTAAATTGATACATTCTATAGTTCAAGGACTAATTTATACAAATATGCAAGTTTATGGACATGGATTAAATTACTACAAATCAAAGTTTATAGACTGTATTCTTACTTCCTTTTTTTTTTGAAACGGTGACAAGCTTCTTTATTATTAATGAACTCAAAGTACAAGAGACTATATTCTTACTTCCTTGAAAGTCCTCCATGGAAGTTCAGGTCCAACGGTGATTTTGATCACTAATGTTTGCTATGATGAAACCTTCTTGTTTCATGCATACACGTAAGTGTTTGTCCACAGATGCATGCCCACAATACCATATAAAGAATTATTAGTATAGTTTCGATTTATCTGAAATATGACTGTTTGTTATCCTAGTTTTAGTATTTACCCCCCCTATTCCCAACAGTAGCTTGGGTTTCACACATGTATAAATATGTTAATAAATACTACTTTAAGTATAAACATTCCTTGCCCATTTTCAGCTGAATCTTCTCCTGTCTGAAATTCATTCTTTTCATTTTTTTATAACTTTATTTTGGTGGTGATGGTGGTGTAAGAAACAGCTATTAAACAAGGAAGGAGAATAAAGTTTTTCCTTTTTTGGCACTGACGTAGGTGCATTGCATCGGTAGTACTAATATTATATGCTTTTGATTCCCTTTATTCTTGTGTTATATTGTATATACAAATGGGTTAATCTAATTTATTCTAGTTCTTTTGGGTATGTAGCACGTTGGGTATTGCCAATGTCCTTTCTTGGCACTGAAAATAGGTGCATTTTGGTATGTAACTTATTTGCATTGTGATTTGAGAATCCTTGGTTTACAATTCCAGGTGTACGGGGCTCTACGCATGTCAGTGAAAATGTTTTTGATGTGGAATTCTAAATTGCTTATAGATGGAGGTGGGGATTCAGGCGTTGTAACATCCTTGCTTGAGGCCAGTAACTTAATTGTTCTTCGGGTAATTTAATCACAACTTCCCCGACATTTATTTTTTGTAGCCTTCCATTTTAAAGCATCTCATTCTTTTATTTTTTGATATAGGAATCATCTGTTATACATTCTAATGCTAACCTGGGAGTCCATGGACAAGGTTTATTGAACTTGTCAGGTCCTGGAGATTGGATTGAAGCCCAGCGTCTGGTTCTGTCTTTATTTTATAGTATTCATGTAAGTATCACTAAATTTGATCTTTGTTTAACTATCAGTTTATTTATCCCATACATACATATACACACATGTATACATACATACATACTTACGTGTGTGTTTTTCGATAAAAGAATACTTATCTCATGTCTTTGTTGGATCAACTTAGTTCTGTCTTTGAAAATTTTAGATTAGAAATAATTTCCTTGATGATATGGAAATTATACAAAAGGGGATGAAAGCCATGTCTCACTTTATGGGTTTAATTTATTGGCTTGTCTATGAGCCTGTGACATTGATAGTATAATTAATAATGTAAATATAGACGAATGTACACTCTCTCTCAAAGGGCTAGAGCCTTCAGCCAAAAAAAAAACGCCAAAAAAATTTCAATTTACTATGTTAGAGGCTTTTTGTGAAATCTGTTGCTATCTCTTCTTTCTCGTTCACTAATCTATCAGCTACTTGACAATGAGAGAAGCATCCACGATCAATCTATCTCCTGGAGTGAAATGGGGATGATCTTGGGTAATTCGGTTTGGAAGGACATTTTTGAGTCTTTGTAAATGAACTTGGGGAAAGATTTTGCATATGCAAGAAATGGAACTTGTAGGTTTAGCATTCATGGTTTTCCATCTGTCTTCTTTGGAATGGGAAATTGTAGGTCTCGTCCAAGTTAGGATTGATGATCCTGTTTTTGATAGAATCAGGGAACACCCTGGGCATATCTGTCTTTTAAGTTATCCATGATTTTTTGTGGCATTCTATTGTATAGCCAATTGAACCTGGAACTTTATTATTCTCGTTCTATGAAAAACATAGATTGAACCTGTTTCTCAATGTGTGGTTTGGTATGTTTATTGTTTTTGTGTTTGGTTATTAATTTGGTTATCCATTTTGGGAAAAAGGTTGGCCCCGGATCTATTTTACGAGGGCCTGTAGATGATGCAACAAAAAATGCCGTGTAAGTTTGAAACTGGCCTTTGTTTCTTATCTCTTGCACATCAGTTATCCTTTCGAACCTACTAATTTTCATTTTCGCATTTTATAGAACTCCTAAGCTCTACTGTGAAGACAAAGACTGCCCCGTGGAACTATTTTATCCTCCTGAAGATTGCAATGTGAACTCATCACTTGCTTTCACCCTCCAGGTGCTTATCAGAATGGAACGGAGTATGCCATGGATTTTACATTTCTGTAGTGATATGACACTTTGTTGCCTTTTCAGATCTGCAGAGTTGAAGATATCACTGTAGAGGGACTTATCAAAGGTTCGGTTGTCCATTTCCACAGGGCAAGAACAATAACCGTCCAGTCTCATGGGATGATCAGTGCATCTGGGATGGGTAGGTTGATTCGTGTCCTCATGTATCACATGTTTGGGTTTTCATTTATTTTTTTTGCTTTGCCATGCATCCTCACACTCACACCCAAAAGTTCTGATATATAGGGGCTTAATTTTGAAGTTCTAATAATATGATAATTGATCAACAAAGCTTACCCCTATCTTATATTAACTGACAATGTGCTGTTCTGTTTTGCATTGGAAGCTAATTTTTGTATGACTTAGTGGCATGTGAGATTTTTGGAGTCTGTTAGAGTTTTAAGAGAGAAGTGTTGTCACCAAGTGGAATAAGCAATGAGGGCAGTAACTTTCATGGAGAATTTTGCACGAGGCTTATTCCAGGAGAAGTTCTGGTTTCAGTGAATTGTCTGGATTATCTCTTGTTAGGAGAAGCTTCCCTGGGAGTATTTATAGTTAGGAGAAAGAAATTTGGGAAATGTTCAGTAAAAGACTTCTTTCTGGAGTTTTATCTCTAATTTAATGGTTTTTCTTAGAAAAAAAGTTTTTTCAATTTTTATAACTACGTTTTTGTTATCCCTTGGATTTTCACTTGGGTTGATGCCTTATCACTGATACTAATGTTTAATAAAATATTAATTGTATCCTATCCAGTATCCACTCCGTCCCTTCGGAAAAATCAAGGAAAAACCATACAAGGATTACTGACAAAGGGAGGGTGCTTAGGTTCAAAGTTGCCTAGAGAACTATCTTTCTACTTGTCAATTCTATTCACTTGTTTTCTGTTTCTAGCTTATACAATGTAGCCGTATTTGGTTGGAAAAAACACTTCTTTTTCTTTTCTAATTTGAACATTTTTTCAATTGCAGGGTGTACTGGAGGTGTGGGAAGAGGGAATGCCATAGGTAATGGTATATACAGTGGTGGTGGGTATGGTGGTAGAGGTGGGGAAGGATGCTTCAATAATAACTGTGTCCCAGGTGGCATCTCTTATGGGGAAGCAGATCTTCCCTGTGAGCTTGGTAGCGGTAGCGGAAATGACAGTTTAGCTAGTTTCTCTTCAGGAGGAGGCATTATAGGTGAGTTTATATTGCATGTTCTTTGTGGGATGTTCTTTTCAATTTTGAGACCTTATTCTAGATGAATAAGCTTCTATTAAATTAGCTCAATAGTCATTTAATTCCTTTACTATATTTTTGTTATATATGCAGTGATGGGCTCATTAGCGCATCCGTTGTCAAGCGTGCTCATTGAAGGCTTAGTGACATCTGATGGAGACAATTTCAACGGAACTGCAGGAGTGAAAAAGTTGACTGATATTCAAGAGTCTACAGGCCCTGGGGGAGGATCTGGTGGAACTATTCTTTTGTTTGTTCATACCCTGGCTCTTCGTTCATCTGCTATTCTTTCAAGTGCTGGTGGATATAGTCTAGCAAATGGAAGTGGTGGAGGTGGTGGAGGAAGGATTCACTTTCACTGGGCCGACATACCTACAGGAGATGTGTACCAGCCCATTGCTAGTGTGAAAGGACACATTGGTACCCGGTTAGTACATTTGCCCATACTAAGTTCTATGTTATGGTGTTCATTTCTAAACTCTGGCAATGGTACAGCATACGTGTTTGGCAACTCAATTATCAGGCTTCTTATTTTGGATTTTGAGTCATTCAGGAGTTCTTCTTCTTCCTTTTTTTTGTGGAATAAAAAGAAATCACCACATGCCTAAGGGACCAAAGGACAAGCCTACAAAGCATCCTTTCTTGAAACAGAAGGAGCTTGAAGGCTCTTCAATCTTAAGCAATAGCATGGGTTTGGTAACCCATTAGTTGCAAAATGTACTAGGTCGTCAACTATACTTCTTATTTGAAAAGATCCTAACGTTGCTTTATCTCTTGTTCCTCAGAAAAGGAAAGAGAGAACCTTGCGTTCCATTCTTTTCAAATAATTCATAAGGTTGTGCAGCGTTGGAGCATAGCACTTTGGCCTTTTTCTCTAACCACCACCCATAAAGCGCCTCTAAAAAGCAAATTTTCAATATGGTTAGGTCTACAATGGAAGCACAAATAAATTACAAAAAATTGCCAAATTTTGGAAGCAAACTGGAAACTGTGAAGTGATATGAGAAGAATTCTTTGCTCCCTTTGCACACAACGCACAAATATGAGGTGAATCTGGATGAGAGTTTTCTCTCTTGGACCTTATTCAAGGCATTGATGCTGCCAAGGGCTGTAATCGAGAGGAAGAACTTCACCTATTTAAGGCCGTCCCTTCTCAGATCAACTTATAGCACCTGCTTCTCTAAAACCCTCCTAAGATTAAATCGATAAAATGCTTTTTTTATGTAAATAATTTCTGACAGGAGTGTCAAGCGAAGTTGGTTGGATGAGTTCGTCTGATTGGTAAATGGATGATAGAGGTGTCATCTCTTCTTGAAGTAGATATACCACTCCTTGTTAACTCCATAACATTAAAGTTTCTGGATTTTCTGTTTCTGTGATGGTGCTCTGTAGCTTTTACTTTGTTGTAATTTGATATGATGCCACTGGCAGCGGTTGTATTCATTTCAGCAGTTTTAATTGCATTTTGAAGATCGAGGGTTCTCTTCTTCCAATTTAGCAAGAGGAATAAATCCGCCCTTTTAACCATCGATTGTTTTATGCAGTGGAGGTACAGCTGGTGAACTGGGTGGTGGTGGTGAAGATGGCACTGTGACTGGGAAAGCGTGCCCTAAAGGTCTTTATGGAACATTTTGTGAGGTATGTTTCAGGTTCTTTTGATAGGTTTCTACATAGTTTGGTTCATATCTTAAAATGTCAATTTTTTTTCCAGAAACAATGAACACGTCCGACATGAAAACACCACATTTTCCAAATATTTTGAATTTGTTTCAAACACTTTCCTGAGAGTATCTTAAAAATTGTTGAAATCTTACTTTAATTTATGTGTAGGTTCTCAATTTCCTCTTATCGGTTATGATTCCATTATTCAAAATTCTTAAATATTTCAAATAATTAGATTGCCTTTTTAAATTCTTTTAAGGTATACAATCATTTAGTGTCATGAAAATAATTAATGCTTCAACAATAGCTACGTTCCTTCCACCATAGCCACAAATCTTTATAAAGAAACTTTTCTGAACTTAATTAGAACATTAGGTTTGTTAATTCTCTACCATTCCCTTTCTATTGGGTAAAGAATCTGTACTGTTTCCAGGAATGTCCTGCGGGTACATTCAAGAATGTTAGTGGATCCGATAGATCTCTTTGTCGACAGTGCCCCCCTGATGAGCTTCCACATCGTGCTATTTATGTATCTGTTCGAGGTATTTTCTTATTCATGTTCTGATCTTCAAAATTCATTGAAGAAGCTGTGGCTAATGGATGTATTGTTTTGTAGTTTTTAAGAGTGCCTTTATATTTTTTTGTGCAGAAATAACATGTTTACTTCGATTTGTGAATTTATTCTTGTAACTTCTATAGACTAATTTTAAGGTTCAAGGTTAAGATCGTATGCAATGTCAGCTAACCTCATTTATTGACTTTTTCAGGTGGGATTGCTGAAACTCCATGCCCTTACAGATGCATTTCAGATAGATACCATATGCCCAAATGTTATACTGCTCTTGAAGAGTTAATTTATACATTTGGTGGTCCTTGGCTCTTTTGTGGTCTCCTACTTGGCCTGCTTGTTCTGCTGGCATTGGTGCTTAGTGTTGCACGGATGAAATTTGTCGGGGTGGATGAGCTACCTGGCCCTGTACCCACTCAACATGGATCTCAAATTGATCATTCCTTTCCTTTCCTGGAGTCATTGAATGAGGTTTTTCTCTAAATGGAATGACTTTTAGTCCTTCAAAGACGTCCTAAATACTTAATGAATGAAGTTTTATTGACAAAGTGCTTTATATGGTTTAGGTCTTAGAAACAAATAGAGCTGAGGAATCTCAAAGTCATGTGTATAGAATGTACTTTACGGGTCCAAACACCTTTAGTGAACCGTGGCATCTTTCACACTCCCCTCCAGAACAACTCAAAGATATTGTGTAAGTAATAATGATTTATTGCTTCAATACATTTTGTTGAAATCGACATATCTGCAATATATTACTTTGTATTTAGCGACTTGCTACCTATTCAATAATGATGGGTTATCTAGAACTTTGTCTATAGCCATGCACTTGTTCCTGGATTAACACTTGAGTTCTGTATTTTGATATTCAGATATGAGAGTGCATTTAATACATTTGTGGATGAGATCAATGCTATAGCAGCATATCAATGGTGGGAGGGTGCAGTATACAGCATTCTTTCTGCTCTTGCATATCCTCTTGCATGGTCATGGCAGCAATGGCGTCGAAGGCTGAAATTGCAACTTCTACGTGAGTTTGTTAGGTCAGAATATGACCATGCTTGCTTGCGATCTTGCCGCTCCCGTGCTCTTTATGAAGGCATTAAGGTTTGGTTTATCTGTATTAATATTGTGTTTTATTGGTCTAATATCGAACTTACTTTTCTTTGGTTTAAAAGAGGTATTTTTATAAACGTGTCCGTGTCTAAATTTTTAAAAACAATATGATTGGAACCCTTAGTTTTAGTAGACTTTCCTCTCAAGGGCTTGCCTTCTTTGTGTCGTTCTGATTTCCATTTTTCTAAATGAAAGTATTTGTAAATTTTATTATTATAATAATTATTTTGTTTCATTAATTGTGAATTGTGCATTATCCATCTGTTCTTTCTTTCTTTAATTGCTCTCTCCAACCTACACGTGGAAGTAGTCAGCTTAATGCATGATGTGGTGTGATCTTTTGTGCGACTATAGGTTGCGGCAACATCCGATCTAATGCTTGCATTTGTGGACTTCTTTCTGGGTGGAGACGAAAAAAGAACCGATCTTCCTCCTCGTTTGAATCAAAGATTTCCACTGGCTTTACTCTTTGGAGGCGATGGAAGTTACATGGCTTCTTTTTCACTTCATAACGACAACATTCTTACTAGTCTCATGAGCCAGGTTTGTGAATTGAGACAAGGAAATCAAGTTTAATACTTCGTTGTATAAACAATCATATTTAATAATATATGCTTTAAAAAAGGTATATTTACTAGTCTCATGATGGGTTCTATATTTTGATTTGCAGGTTCTACCACCAACAACATGGTACCGCATGGTTGCTGGCCTGAATGCACAGTTACGGTTGGTTCGTCGTGGTCAGCTTAGATCAACATTTCTACCTGTTGTTAGATGGCTGGAAAATGTCGCAAATCCGGCTTTGAGGAATCATGGCATTTGTGTGGATCTTGCGTGGTTTCAGGCTACAACCTGTGGTTATTGCCAGTACGGTCTTGTTATATATGCTGCTGAAGACATCACTCCTCCGGCCATAAGAAGTTATCATGAATATGAACAATATGATCAAACTTCACGGTAATACATATATTTTTTTGAAGACATTGAAGGGATGCTTTACAGTTCTTGTTTTTGATAGTTTTGTCCAACAGACAAGATTGGGCTGTAGATATATTTGCATGTCTCTGCACATTTCTGGCATTCTTTTGTGGTCGTCATCGTTTGGGCTTTTCTTTATCTTCTACCCCTTGTTTTCCAGTGTGAAGAACATTCCAAGAGAAAATCAGTCTCTGCATTCGAGGGAAGAAACACATATAAGACAAGATCATATTTCTAGTGAAGGCCGTGCAAGGCGAAAGAAGTCATATGGGGGCATTTTAGATGTCAGCAGTCTACAAATGCTCCAGGAGAAGAGGAGTATATCTTACATTCTATCTTATGTGCTTCACAACACTAAACCTGTTGGCCACCAGGTATATATCTCAACAGTGCTCAATCACACATGGTGAATACGGTTTCAAGTTTGAAAGAATGTGTTTGTGTTATAGGACCTTACATGTACTGATGGTATTCTTTTTCCAACTGCAGGATCTTGTTGGTTTAGTCATATCAATGCTGCTACTAGGGGATTTCAGCTTGGTTTTGCTTACGCTGCTCCAGATGTTTTCATTCTCATTGGCAGACGTTTTTCTAGTTTTGTTTATTTTGCCGCTCGGCATTCTCCTTCCATTCCCTGCTGGAATCAATGCCTTATTTAGCCAAGGACCTAGGCGTTCTGCAGGCCTCGCCCGCATCTATGCATTGTGGAACATCACATCCTTGGTCAATGTTGTAAGTCCACTCACTTCCATTACCTGAACATTCAGGAGCCAACCCTGTTTGTGTTTGTGTTTGTGTTCACTAATAACTTCATCATTGGACAATCACATCTGATGGTTTTTTTTAACCCTTTTGTCCCCAGTTGGTTGCATTTCTCTGTGGATATGTTCACTCAAAATCTCAATCCTCGAAACATCCAAGCTATCAGCCATGGACTATTAACATGTGAGAGGCTACTTCAATGTGCCGAAGAAAGAAAAGAAATTCTTTGTTGTTTCTTTACTTTCCATTAGAACTCCAAACTGACTGGAGAAAGATAATAATACATGTTTTTATGTGTTTTGCAGGGATGAAAGTGAATGGTGGATCTTCCCAGCGGGATTGGTTGTTTGTAAATTTCTCCAATCCCGACTCATTAATTGGCACGTTGCGAATCTCGAGATCCAAGATCGATCCTTGTACAGTAACGAGTTCGATATGTTCTGGCAGTCGTGATGATTTTTATTGCTCACCTTGATGACAGACTCTATTCTCTTACCTTGTCTTTTTTTCTGGGGGAGGGAAAGTTCTTTACCACACATGGGTTTGCTCGTAGGCAGGCTCGCAGGCAAGCAGGCGTTCTTTCTACCATTTCATCCCACACTCAAAATTTGACTCTTAGGCCAGAAATAGATAACAATCAATATCAAAATCAAATCTTAATTTAAAGTCCAAAACAAAATAGATTAAAAAAAAGAAAAAAAAGAAGAGGCTTTCACAATTTAATCAAATCCATTTTGTTCTTTTTCTTTTTTATGTTTTACTCTTGAAGACCAGCATCTTCTTTTCATTTTATCTACTTCCTTTTTGTCTACAGTGTTGTATATAATTTGGGATTTGTTATTGCCCTTTGAATCCCATTTGTGTACCCTCTTTTCTCAGTCCTGGGGCTTCCCCATTTCTAATTAACTGACTAGAAAATTCAATATTTAAGGTCATTTTTTTTCCATGTAATAACCTCTGTTACCAAATGAAAGTGTCTGAATTAATAATTCTGATTCTTCATATTTTTCCCATCTCATTTTGACATTCATGTTCCAAACTTTCATAGTTTCAGTTTACATGATCTGAAATTTTTGATTAAATTCAAACTTAAAATAAACAAAAAGAAAAAAGACCATAAAAAAAGATCCTAAACAAAATACACAACTACATCGCTCAAAGGTTCGTTCTCTAAACCCCAAGGAAGTCATTCAAGATTGTTCTTGTGTTGTAGCCTTCTCCTTCATCTCCTTCGCCATCTCTACAATTTTGTCCCTTGCAAAATCCAGCTGCTCCGCCCCCACTGGCTGATTTCCCGTCATGTAACTGTACAACCACAATAACGCCGCTACGGCTGCTACCGCACAAGTTGCTGAGAAGAACAAACCGGCGGCTGATAAGACAAAAACAGTTACCGCCGGCACCAAAATGGGACTAAAGAGGACGAGAATTGGAGTGGAGAGTATGAGAATTAGAACTGTTCCGGTTATGGTGAAGCCAGAAGAGACAAGGAAGAAGGTGGCGATTGTAGCCGCCGTCAAGAACTTGACGGTTTGGCGAGAGGAAGGAGTGGAATTGTAGAGTGTATGGGCGGATACGGGCTTTGATTGATCGGACATGATGATGAGGGCTCTCCGGCGCTGTGGTTTTGGATTCTGATGATGTTGAAGTTGGGTTTGTCTTTATATGTATAATAGAATATGGATGGGAAAAAGATGAATATTTTGGTGGAAGCTGGATGAGATTTTGAGTTCTTTTGAGTAGTACGTGTCCAAGTTGCATGGCCTTCAATCTTGGTGACACGACACGTTCTTTTCATAACAATCAAAATATTAATTAGAAAAAGAAAATATAATTTTTTAATCACTTGTGATTCATTTTCAAAATCGTTTTCAGAAACAAAAATTACAAAGAAAATAATCAAAACGTTTCTGCTGTTTTTTAGAGGAATTGTAAAAAAGTGTAAATTTGAAATATAACAAAATTTTGGATTTACAGATAGAAATACAAAAATGGATACATTTTCAAAGACAATAAATTGTAAACTTGAGATGTATATTTTGAAATTTACATCTAAATATAAATTTCAAAATTTTAAGTAGCATCAAACATGTTTTCGAATATATGTGTTTTTTTTTAAATGGTTTAACGAAACTTTAATTTTTTATTTTTAAAATTAAATATATGAGAAATGAAATCAAACACATTCGAGGTTTCAATTAGAAAATCTCTATACTCCAATTTGATTTATAATGTTGGTGAATTGAATTAAACTATATGTCAATTTTCACAAACATTCTTACAAAGAAAAGAAAAAAACCTACACCTGTATTCTAACTCCCCTTTAGACAACATCGAATTTATGTTCCATACGGTTTTACACATTTCTTGACTTTTGACCTTACAAACAAATTGAACATGAAATAGAAACAGGCGGCGCCGATGATGAGGATTTAGGAGGCGAAAACGAATCTTGATTGGTTACTTTCCAATTAAAAAATGCTCAGTCGGATGAATTTAAGATGGATTCGTGAACTTTGAATACAACTCATCGATTCAACTTCTCTGAATTTTCGGATTCGGTTTCTTTCTTACTACAAACAATGGGAATCCCATCGGAATTGAGGGATTCGTGGGTGCACAGAAGGAATTCTTTTGTAATTCCCTCGCCGGCTGAAGAACGCAAAATCGCGAACGCCAAGCGATGTACTCAAGGTCTCTTACTTCACTCTCGATTAACCTTTGTGTAGTTTGTTAGAATTTGGAGTTCGTGTTTAAGCAGTGGAGACTCGGTGTTAGCGCCATGGATTCGATCTTCTTTAGCTGCTGTATAAAAATACTAACTCGTCACTGGTTAATTTGTAGGAAGAATTAAATAGAATATGCCTCCATGTTTTGTTTCATTAAAATGAGATTTTTCTTTTTTTTTGAGAAATTCCTAATTTATTTATTGTTGGGCATTCGTTCTTATGATCGCTTTTCTCACTTTTATCTTCTTTTAGATTTGGCTTATTGAGATGCTTTTGTAGATAATTAATCGCATCATCTTTTGTGCCTTACATTAGTTAGCGTTTGTATAATTTTTCAGAAGGCGTTCGTGCTGGTTTCAAGAATGCTTCTATTGCATGTGTTGCCAGTGCAGTACCTACGGTATTAGATCTTACTTAATAAGCTATTGTTTTTGTCTGTTTTGATGTTTGTTCTTCCTGTATTGTGGTTTAAAGTTGCATACATTTGACCATATTAGTAGGTTGATCGTTAATAAGTCATAAGAGGTATAAAGATAAATAATTAGTATGCAAGATTCTGTTCTATTGTTCATCAGGTCATGGGTAAGGTGTAAAGCTTTCCTTCAATTTCATTGCATTGGATTGTGTAATGTCTTCGTAGTGTAGGTACTCTATATTGGCACATTCCATGTAATTACTTGAGTGCACTTGTCAAATTTATGGATACTTATATTTCAACTTCTCCTAAATACGATGCCTTCCCACTCTAGGTCTGCAGTTATGTGAAAATAAAAATATAGGCAGACGTAGAATATGATTATTGGTCTCCATATAGTTGATATAGTAAGAAATGCACTATTAGTTTGGTTCTGGTGGGTTGCCTAAAGGCTATTTGGTTTTATTTTCTTTTGGAGATCTTCTCAGGACATCACATTTGGAACTGTTTGGGGCTTGAATCTATTTTTATAAAAACTTGTTTCCCCATTGTTTGGTTGAACAAAAAATTATAAGCTCTGTGGATTGCGGAGTATTAAACCACATTGCAGCGTATTTATACTTTTGGCAGTTTTCTTGGTTATATCTGAAATATTGCAGAATTTAAATTGGAGAAATTTTAGACACCTTTTTGTGGTCGGCAAAGTGGTCAGTTTTGAAAAGAATTCTAATAGCAAGTGAAGAGTAAAGTCTTAGTCCCACTGTATTTTTTTGTGTTTGTGTGTTTGTGCGTTTGTGAATTTTTGTTTTAAGTTTGACACACTTCTTCTCCTGCTTTATCATCAGTTGGTTGCTGTTCGAGTAGTTCCTTGGGCCAAAGCAAACCTTAATTATACTGCTCAGGCACTCATCATTTCTGCAGGTATAATGCTTTTATATAGAAACTTATTTCGATGAATCAATTGCCTTTGTCACATTTGTTTCAAACTCAGAAAAGCCTAAAGAGTTAAAAGATTCTAGCTGTAGCAGAATAAAGTGAATGCAAGAATGTCAACTCCTAGAAAGTATGAGCCCATTCCATTTGGCTGCCCTCTAGGGAAGTAAAAGAAAATAGTAATAGGTATTATGGAAGTATCTACAAAAAAGGTCGTCTTAACTTGGTCTTACTTGTAGGAATTAACATTTTACTTTTAATTGGTGAACAGCATCAATAGCTGCATACTTCATCACTGCTGATAAAACCATCTTAGAATGTGCAAGAAGAAACTCTCAGTTAGAGGATGCCTTGAGACGCCAAGGATCATAAATGTACTTTTGAGTGCCTTGTGCTGGAGGCTGGAGCAATCTGTCCTGTTGTTGTTGTATGATGGAAGAAATGGCTCCAAAGCCTTGGATTTGGCAGGCTTGATGTAAAACAAAAAAACAAAATAAAATGTCACCTTTTATCACTTTCTAGTGCTTAATCCATCCCTTTGTTTGGGATTTTGGAGTGCAAGTAGGGTTTATGCCGCCATTTACTCTGTTTCCCTTTCATTCTTCTTGAATATTATTTACTTGATATGAAATATCATTTCAAGCTTCCAGGCTAAATGAAAATTGTTTATCTTTTTTGGTTGCTAAAGATTATCGTAAAGTTAACCTGAAATACAACTGTCAATGAAGTTCTTCACCAATGATTGCTGATAGCATGACATCTTTTGGATTAAAGTTTAATCTTGAACTTTAATAAACAACCAGAGAAAATGCAATTAGGTACAATATCACCCTGCTATGGATGTGATTTACATTTGGTATATATCTTCATTCATTTTCTGTACAAGACTTGCATGCCAGCTTCAAAGGATTGCATTTGGTTCTTGACATGAATTTGAGCCCCCTGGTCTGGATTCAGATAAAGGGAGGTGCAATGCACCAGGTGGATTCTACAAGATACTTCTGATGGTAGGCGATGCTATCCAGCTTTCCCATGATTATTCCAACCGTGGTCAACCTCACTTCCTTGGTACATAATATTAGGTATGTGAAAATTACACCTATCTTTGCTCTCTATATTAGACTCCTTGAATCCTTAGCAGCATTCATAATTCCACCAAGTTAAAGTTTGATGATACTGTGTTTGGTTTTGAAGAATGGGAATCAGAATGTGAAAAAAAAAAAAGGTTGGTGATTTTTCTTACTGGAGAATCTTATAGAGCAACTGGGAGAGATAGGACAGGAGACAGTATTTTAAAGTAGTTTAATTGAAAATTTTCATTTATCTTCTTCGTAATTTATCCTTAGATTTTTTTTGTACTGGAACTGAAAGTTGGATAAGATCTATTTCCGTTCTTATCCTAGTCTTTCTCTCTCTCTGATATTCAGATAAAAATTGAATAAAAAAGGAGGCAGCAAAACCTTAGCTTAATGCCTCATCTTCTCCAGCTAACCACTCTCAAATCTAGCGAAGGGGTTCGGACTAGCCAACATAGAAGTAAACTTTATGCTAACATTTCATTTCCTGTGCATCTATGTTCCCATTCATGATAATAGCCATAGAATTTGCAACCTTGGTTGGAGTCTCAACTGAAGAACTAGAATTGAGTGATATTGCCTAAAAGACTTGCACACAAAGCAACAAAGCCATTTGGATTCCATATTGGAGGATACCAACAAGCATTATCACTTTAGTATATTCTCTTTGGAATGACCAAAAAAGCATCCATTTCCGTGCCCCATGTAAGAGTTAATGGCTTGGCACCAACCAACTGCTCTTAGTGGAATTTTATAAGCCCTTTGCCAAACTCTCTAGGTATGTAGTTTGGAAGTTGCTTAATCTCAATGATCACAACTACCAATTCAGCTTCTGCTTTAACTAAAACTTCCAAGGTTTTATCTCTTGGACAACATATATTCTCACAAGGACAACTGATAGGATTTTTGTTGTTGTGTGTACTTTATTATCTAAATGCATTGTAGGCTCCAAACTTATCTTTGGGAACAATTGTCTACTCCAAGAGATGCTCAGCTGAGGAACAAGAAAGGTTTTTGTTTTATTATATGAAATGTGTATGGTAATTATTGACTTTAACTTTTGAGTTGTTAAATAAAGTAGATATGTCCTTGTACATATATTTTATTAATTTGTATTATAAATCACATAACTTGTATGATAATGTGGAATGACTCAAAAAGGATATAGGATAGACTATAAAAGTTTGGTCCTTTTTATCCTCTGAAAAAGTGAAACAAATTATTGTGGACTTGATTTGATTTATTCTTTCGTCCTTGCTAGACCTACTTGCCTTCTTCATCTATAAATACTTTCATTTTTATGGTCTCACTTGAGTAATCTGCTAAAACTTACTCAAGAAATAATTGGAAGGACAAGATTTCACCCATTATTATTCCCTCTTCTCTTTGGGGAAAGTCATGGAGTCTAGGAAGTTGACAGTTGATGCTGATTTTGCTACAAGTGTTTTATGTGATGACTGGAATAGAAAGGAAGAAAAGTCCATTATCTCTCATTTCCAATTTACCGTAGCGTATTCAGAAGGTTCAACCAGTTCGATTGGATCAATATCGTCATCGAGCATTTGTGACGAAGATGCATTATCGTCATTCTCTTCTCCTTCTTCTTGTTCGTCTTTGTCCTCAACTTCATCTTTGTTGTCCCAAAGTGAACTTCGTGAGCAACAACTTCCTATCAAGTAAATTAAAATGTCAAGTCCCCCCAAATTTTCTTTATACTATGCTTAAATGGCATCTAATTCATATGTTTGTTATGCAGAAAAGGGTTGTCAAAATTTTATGAAGGGAAATCACGAACCTTTTCATCTTTATCAGATGTGAAATCCATAGAAGACTTAGCAAAGAGAGAAAATGATTACAAAAAGAAAGACACTCGAATTAGTCCCAAGGCTACCATTTCAAAGAAGCATGGAAGGAGCTCTTTTGCAACCTTGCTGTCTAAGGCAGACGCTTTACTTTGAGTTGAGAGATTTCATATTCTCAACTAAATATATGTCATATGCCTCCTTTGAATAAATTGAAGGTGTTGCTACTTTTACAAAAATGAAAATAATTTAGAAAAAAAAAACAACATTAAAGGTAGATATTTGTTGAAATTTGTGAACTTTAGTAAAAGAGTATCCATGATTAATTTCTGTAGTAATGAAACTTAATTTGATGTGATACCAAATTTTGATAAAAAAAAAATAAAAAAAAATTGTGCCTTTATGATGGAGGCTTTTATCTTGCCTTTTTGTTAAATATAGTAAAAAGTAAGTATAAGATGAAAATTGCAATAATTATATTAACTTTTATGGTTGAATGAAAAAAATTAAAGAGTCTGAAATTATGATCATTATGTTGGGGAGTCCAAATGATTGGAATAATACAAATTTGAAAGGATGTTACACCTATATATTCCACCATGTCCATCAAAATAGATCTGACTTTTTTTTAATTGAAAATTAGTTTGGCACATATATTTGTTTGGTGGAATCCAAGTTGGAAACACCCTTATGTGGACTCCACAATAAAAAAGAAAATTTATATACATATATACCGTTAAAAAAATTAGGGAGTCAAAATCTAATCATTATTACTCAACTAAGATTGAAATAATGTGAAACATAAAAACAGAAGATTGGATTTATTATAATTTGGATCTAACAAACATTCTTTGAAGTTTTAACATTTTTATAAATCACTTCTTTCTTAAATAACTATTCATTAAATTAATCAGGTGAAAATAATGTGTTTTAAACACGCTAGAGACGTTGAAGACTAATAACTAAATAAGTAACTAAAGATGGAGTTAAATCTAGAATTAGTAATTTGTTTTTTTTTTTTTTTATATAATTATTTTAGCAAAAAGAAAATCATAATAAATAAAAAAATAAAAAAAAACAAGGAAAGGGACAAGCTCTGGCTTGACTAAACCCTCTTCCCCGCGTCGACGCCCTCTTTCCTTCATCTTCTTCGCTCTCTCTCTCTCTCTCTCTTTCTTTCTGTCTGTCTGTCTGTGCAGCTCTGAGTTTGACCGGTTTTTGAACCGTCAACCCATCGCCGGTACGGATTAAGGGTTCGATCTGTTCTCTCTTCCTACTTTTCCAAACTTCTCTTTCTTTTTCCCCTGTTTGTTTCTCTATGCTTTCTAATTCTAAGTCATCCTCTCCTATCAAATCTTGATCCCAATTACCCCATTTCATCTTCTATTTTCGGGACAGTTACATCACAATTGCTTTTTTGAGTTAGCTTCAGTTTTCTCTCATTTTCTCAGATCCTTTTCGTCAATTCTCGGTCAGATTCAGAGTTGCTGCGTGATTCGTCGTGTTTGTATTAGCTCTGTCTTTTTCGCTGTTTAAGAAATGGTGGGTTCTGACTGTTCAACTGGGTTACCCTCTGTGTCACATCCGGTGACGAATTATGGTGTTACGAAACCGATTTCTCTTGCTGGGCCGACGGATGCTGATATTCACCGCAATATCGAACTGGAGAAGGTGGTATTTAAATTTCAATTATTTTGGTGGGCTTTGTTGTTGACGTTGTTGTGCTGTGTGGAAATTTCAGTAAGCGAATTGAATTTCAATTTTTTATTATGTTGTACCTATCGGTAGTTCTTGGTTGACTCGGAGCTTTACGAAAGTAAAGAAGAAGCTGCTAAAAGAGAAGAAGTTCTTGGCCGCATTGATCAGGTGGAGACCTTGTTTACTTGTCTTTTTATTTTTATTTTCTTTATGGGAATTTTGAGCTCTGTTCTCAATCCTATTTTGAACAAAACTGTGTTCTAATCGGTGACGCAAATGAGATCTTGGTTTATTTTTATTATTATTAAATGTTCTGCGTTGTACTTCCGTTTATAATTATGGCTTGAACTTCTTGTCCTTGGCCATTTATTTTTTTGTTCTAGATTGTTAAAAATTGGGTCAAGCAATTAACCCTCCTAAGAGGATACACAGAGCAGATGGTGGAGGATGCAAATGCTGTAATTTTTACTTTCGGGTCTTACCGTCTTGGGGTAAGCATAATATTTTATTTAATTTTTATGGAAAAAGACGTACTTTATAAAACTCGTTGGAGTGTACAACTGTCCGGATGTATGCTAAGAGCAACGATCTTTTATTTCTTGGATAGTTACCTTCCTGTATTTAGCCTGTGCATAGTGTTCAAACATATGAATTATGACTTATGAGTAAGTATTGAAGGCTGTGGTATAATATTAACCATATGACAGGTACATGGGCCAGGAAGTGACATAGACACTTTGTGTGTTGGACCATCTTACGTGAATAGAGAAGTGAGTAGAATAAAATGCTAATATTATCAATATATATAAGATGCTGATACCATCAACAATTTTTTTCGCTTAACCATTATGAGATTAAATTGAAACTTATTCTTTATCTGACAATTTGTGTTTCGAATGGAGGACTTCTTCATCATCTTACATAATATATTGGCTGAAATGGAAGAGGTTACCGATCTTCAACCCGTTCCTGATGCTCATGTTCCAGTGATGAGATTCAAATTTCTGGGAATATCAATTGATCTTCTGTATGCGAGCATTTCCCTACTGGTGGTCCCAGAAGTAAGTTTTAGCAGTTTGTTTAAAGTTTGATTATATTTATTTTATGTTTTCCGAATTTATTGTTGTTATTCTTTTCCCCATAAAACTGTAACTGTACACTGTATTTCTTTTTGTAACATTACTATCGTTGATCATACAAGATTTCAAACTATTATGTGTTATATGTTAATCTCTGTCTATGTCTAATTAGTCTTAATGGTGAATATTTCCGTAATTCATGCAGAATTACCTGGCTTATAAAATCCAATTGCCAAACGTTGTTATGTGAATAACCATGATTTCACTAGTGGTATTTTTTTGTCACTTTGTTATGTGAATAACCATGATGGCCCTTGTCATTTTTCATATGGATGTTTTTTGCAGTTTTATTTATAGTTTGAACAATTTCTATCTACAGCTTTCATTAGTTCGTTATAGTTTCCAGTGCTATCTCCATCTTTTCTTGTTGTGCATTTCTTGTGGTTTTGAGCCATATAACTTTGTTTCCCCATCCCTGACGAATGTCGTCTTGATCTACTTTTCAGAGATTTCTTTCTTCTATGTTCTTTTATTTTATTTTGTTATTATATTGCTAGTGGCTGGGTAGAGAAAATTCACTTCCGAGTGAGGGCTATACCCAAGGAATTTCTTTCGTCTCTCTTGCCCTCATTCCTAACATTTTTATTTTCAGTCAAGTTAGTAATTGTTACCTTGATATCCCGTAGGTGCACTAATTGTTCACTATGTCTACATCTGTGTTTGTTTAACACTGAAAAAGTGAGACTTTTTTGCATATCCATTCTGCTGTATATGTAAATGTTAGTGGGTGCTAAGCCATTCTTTTCATTGAGTTCTCTTCTTAGCTTTCTTATCTTTTTCTTAGTTGTGAATATGAACTTATTTGTTTCGCAGTTTTGCCGTTCTCACATACTACTTGTTTTCCTACTACAATTTCCCCTTCATTTCTCATTCTTTGAACTGATTCTATTCCCCATAAATTTTCTGTAATTTACTTAATCATCAGGACCTGGACATCTCTCATGGATCTGTGTTGTATAATGTTGATGAACAAACTGTTCGAAGCCTTAATGGATGCAGAGTTGCAGATCAAATTCTAAGACTAGTTCCAAACGTTGAGGTGAAACACATTTTGAGCTTGAGTTGTTTTTCCATAAATTTATTTCCTGATTTTTTTTTTTCTGTAACATACAACTGTAGCATTTCCACACCACACTTAGATGTATTTCCTGATTTTGTTTCTGTAACATATAATTGTAGCATTTCCGCACGACACTTAGATGCTTGAAGTTTTGGGCCAAAAGACGGGGTGTATATTCAAATGTAAGTTGTAATATCATGGACTTTTGCCCATTATTTTCACATATATTTTCCTATTTTATATCTCATGTTTCACTTTAATTTTTCTAATTTTTGTTTCTTGTGTAGGTCACTGGGTTCCTTGGAGGTGTAAATTGGGCACTTTTGGTTGCTCAGGTATGCCAGCTTTACCCCAACGCAATTCCAAGCATGCTAGTTTCTCGTTTCTTCAGAGTGTACACCCAGTGGCGTTGGCCAAATCCTGTAATGCTATGTTCAATAGAAGAGAATGAACTTGGATTTCCTGTTTGGGATCCTCGTAGAAATCCTCGTGATCGATTTCATCTTATGCCAATAATAACTCCAGCTTACCCTTGCATGAACTCTAGCTATAATGTCTCAACTAGTACTCTTCGTGTTATGATGGAACAATTCCGCTATGGTAATAACATCTGCGAGGTGAGGTTATTTTTTTTTTGGATTCAACATATTCTAAATATTAGCCTGCTCTTGAATCTTGATAATATTCTCTTACGTCTGTGAGTGCCTTACAGGAGATTGACTTGAGCAAAGCCCAGTGGAGTGCTTTGTTTGAGCCATATTTATTTTTCGAGACGTACAAAAACTATCTGCAGGTGGATATAATTGCAGCAGATGCCGACGATTTGCTAGCTTGGAAGGGATGGGTAGAATCTCGCTTTAGACAGCTTACCTTAAAGGTAAATCTACTACCCTTTCCTGATTATCTGTCTGAAGTTGGAGAGTCTTTCAACAGCCTGACATGTTCTACTTTCCCTTCTTGCAGATAGAGAGGGACACCAGGGGGATGCTGCAGTGCCACCCCTATCCTATTGAGTATTCTGACACGTCCAAGCCATGTTCTCACTGTGCTTTTTTCATGGGCTTGCAGAGAAAAGAGGGATTGAGAGGCCAAGGAGGCCAGCAGTTTGACATACGGGGAACAGTTGACGAGTTCAGGCAAGAGATAAACATGTATGCCTTTTGGAAGCCAGGAATGGACATCTATGTTTCTCATGTACGGAGGAAGCAACTGCCCACCTTTGTTTTTCCTGACGGACACAAGCGAGCAAAGCCACCCAGGCATGAAGGGCAACAAGCTGACACAGTTTGTGCTGATACGCTTCAAGATCAATCTGGGATCATTGAAAAGGGGAAAAAAAGGAAAAGTGATCATGAAGAAGAAGAGAAGGAAAAGAAACAAGCCTTAATCAGTCCACCAGCAGAGCAATCCCCCATGCCTGAATTTATTGGTGGTGAACCTGATGGAAAATTGCCAAGTTCGAAATTTGCTAATGCAGATTGTCATTTGGAGTTTTGGTCATCTTTTGAACAGCCTGTCAGCAGAACGGATACCAATGGAAATGGCACAGATATTTCAACTTTGACCAAAGAGACTGGTTCTACAGGGGATCAGGTAGGGCTACCAGCTAAAGAAATGGAAGAATCTTCCTCGAGGAAGGAGGTGCCTGATCTATATAAAGGCAGTATTTCAACATCCAAGGAAGCTTTACAAATTGGAACGGACAGGGAAAATGTCGATGGGTTAGCACCAAATACGAATGGAAGTGTGCAGACAGTAGCCATCAGGACTCTTCTCCATTGGACAAAGGATGTTGTGAGGATTGACTCCGAATCAGGAAATACATATGGTGAAATGACAGGGGGTGAGAGTACCCAAGTTGACTTTCAACCAAATTGCAATACACATAACCTTAGTTTCAAGGTGAGTGTCTGAGTTTGACTACATTGGATTACTAATCATAGCCAATGGCAGTAAGAGAAGTGGCATTCTGGGAATAGTGAGTTGGGTATTTGCAGGGCAATGATAGCAGGACAGATCCAGATTTGGCGTTGGATAATGGTTCTGTTGTGACTGGAAGAGTGTCTCAAAATGGTCAATCTAAAGTGTTGGAGGTTTGAATCCACTTGTTAAATTACTTTTATTTTATATATATTTACCTGACACTGTCATAACTGATTATGGTGCTTCCATCGAGGATTCTAGAATGAGAGGAGGTTGAGATTTTAATTGATACCAATCAGAAGAATAGAAGATTTAAACAGATTGCTGGTTTGATACCTTAAATATTATTTACCGAAAAGCCACTCTTGATGTTTCGTTCTTTATCTCTTCATCATGCCTCTTCCTTCAAACCATAATTATTGGTCTATTTTCCTGTTGGCTTTTAATTATCATTTTGTAATGCCAAATTTTCGCACAGGCAATCTTCTGACTGGTGCACATGTGGTGGCAGGTCCTGCACCACTATGCGTGTTATGTTACCAGTAACTGTGCTAAAAAACCCATTTCTGCTCAAATTTTCCTGCTTTACCTTTTTTCTCATGAAAATCTCTGCCTAATTAGTACTTTTCTTTTTTAACTTTAGCCGAAGATCAGCAATCAGGCAGTCACCGAATGGAGTTAATCAGAATCTAAGCAAAATTCTGGTAAAAAAGAGTCTTGGGGGATCTGGCTAGAAGGCATGTGTATTTAGATTCGATACAATTTCTATTAGATAAAAGATCATTTTTCGAAATCTGGCTAAGGGAATGTGCTTTTTTCCTTTCATTAGTATTTGAGTTGCCTGATCATTGTGTTTATTTTGATCATCTTCTCTTTATGTTGCTTGTTTGGCTCTTTAGCATCCTTTGAACAGACTGAATCCGAACCTCAAGGCATGACATGCGAAGGGGAAATACTGGATGCTGGATGGGTTGTGAGGTCAGAGCTGACCATCATTTGGTAAGTATTACCTCAATTACTGGCTTTGATTAATGATGTATATGGTGTTCATCGTGTATGAACCCGCGGCTTGGGGAGGAGTCACATGGCTGGGTGGCATGGCATATGGTTCAGCTCCAATATGCTGTTTATTGTCCTTGATCATGGGAATCCGAAGCAGCAGTGTTGGGGAAAAAACCTTAAAGAAGTGCATGAAATGCTTTGAAGAATCTGGTGCATTTCATTTTAGATGCATGGCATTCGAACCATCACAGCTTCCGATTTTTAGAAGATGGGAGATTCTTTGTGAAGGAACTGCTCGTGCGGTCGTTTCTGGGGTGAATGCAATCTACACTTCCAAGACCTTCAATCTGGCAGTTTAACCTTATTGAGTTTGACTTGCACGTTGTACGGGGAAAATTCTTATGTTTTCTTCCATTTTATTTCTCGTTTTCTTTTCTTCCTGGGGGTTTGGGGTGGGGGAGAGGGAAGGGAGAGCAAGGGGGAGGGTTGCTTATACTTTAGTTGGGCATCTCAAGATAGAATGTCAGGACAGTCAATTTACCGGTGTCTGTACATCTCACATCTCCAGTGTAGTGTTCTTTATGAAATTCTTTCTTGATTATGAGATTTTTTCTTCTCTCTTCTTTATTTGACACGAATTGCATTTGAGTTCAATATCTAGACAATATTGTAGACATTGCAATTGATAAATTGACTACTGCAAGATTCTTTCCGTCATTAAAATAGAACGTTCCCAATTCTTTGTCCCACTACATCGATAGAAGTTGGGATGGGGGGGGTCTTTGTAGCAATTTTAGTGATTCCGGATCTCAGCTGGATTATACAAACAGCAATCAATTGAAATGTTTGCTCTCGCTAATTTTCCATAACAGTAATGATCTTGTTGATGTCATAGAGGAGTGCCGAGGAAGGGAATAGCATCAAATTCAATGGCATGCTTTCTCCTATCACAGGCTTCTGGAGGACTGCATTGGCGTAGAATACGCAGAACTTCTTTCATCGAAGGTCGTATTTCAGGTAACATGCTCGTACAAATTAGACCAAGTTTGAACATAGTAGTCATCTCTTCGAAGTTGCATGGGTTTTTAATTTCCTCATCAAGGGAATCAATAATAGGTTTTCCCTCACTATATTGCTGCCATGCCCATTCTGCTAGGCTTGTGTGCTCATCTCCACTGTTAGGTTCCCTTCCTGTTGTAAGCTCCAGGAGTACAACCCCAAAGCTATAGACATCAATCTTCTCATTTACTTTCGTTGTGTAGGCATACTCTGCAAATACAGATCATGGAAATTTGTCAAACCTATATTTTAGAAACGCTATGAAAATAGCATGTTTAGTATAGTCAGTAATGGTCATGGAGATGGAATCCCCTCTAAGAAAAGAAAAATCTAAATATTTCATTTAGATCCCCTTTAGGTGCTTTGGGGTCCCCTTTTATTTCATTTATTCAATGATATGTTTCTATTCTAAAAAAATTAATATAAATATTCAAAACAGCGCCATTTTTGTTTTACAGAGGTTGCTAAAACAAGAAATAGCTTGGCAGGCAGGCCTCTACGAATGAAACTAGAAGTGATATGGATTTATATGATCTATGATGATAATCTTGGATGAACTTACCTGCGGCTATTATATAATTTATAATGTTTGAAGTTTTGTATTTTCCAAGGATGTTATGGTATGAACTTACCTGGGGCTATGTAGCCGAATGATCCTGCTATTGCAGAGATGGTGTGGGGCTCTCCCTGACTGGCGAGCATCTTGGCCAACCCAAAATCTGCTATCTTTGCCTGAAACTCACGGTCTAATAAGATATTACTCGACTTCACATCTCGATGAATGATTGGTGGAGAGCAATCATGGTGCATATAGCTGAGGCCCTGTGCAGCTCCAATAGCAATCTGCCACCTCCTCGGCCAGTCTAAGACAGATTGCTCAAGAAAATTCACTGCCGCAGATGTTAACCTTTTCTTCTTTTTATGAAGCCACCTATCTAGGCTCTGATTTTCCATGTATTCATAGACTAAAAGCTTTGAATTCTCATTCCAGACGCAGCATAGCAGCTTCACTATATTTGAATGCCGAATTGAGCCTAGTATTTGAACTTCTGCTTGAAATTCTTTCTCAAGTTTTTTATCTAACTTATTGTTACTCCAAATCCTTTTGACAGCTACATAATAACCAGCATGGTTGATGTCTATGCAGTACACTTTGCCGGATCCACCACTTCCGATCAGATTGGTTTCTGTCAAGTTTGACAAGATATTCGTTTCTGTGAACTCCAATCTCTGGAATGAAGTTAGCTTCCATGTGTCAGGGTGGTATCTTTCATCCTTTTTACAATATCTTTTATATAGGATGATAATCCATAGTAAAGCAATTACGAGCAAGGTAACAGTGAGAGCTAGAATGAGGGAAAGATATTTAAAGGACTGATATTTTGAATCTATTTGTCTAGAATAACAGCTCGGAAGGTCAAGTACACTGATGGCGGTACACAGTTTGGCGTTGTTCAAGAAACTCCTTTCATATGCTATATTCTCGTACTCATCTGGGATTTTCCCTGAAAGCTGATTGGAAGACAAGTTGAGGGAAGCCAGTCTTAGGTGGCCAATTTCAGGTGGGATTTCACCTGTGAAGTTATTACCTGATAAATCCAGGTATAGGAGGTTAGGAAGAGAACCAAATGCTGCAGGAATATGGCCTGAAATTTCATTTCTAGAGAGATTTAGAGTATTCAATGATTCCCACGAACCAATTGTTGTTGGAAGTTGGCCTGAGAGTTGATTACCACTCAATACAAGTGTGGTAAGACGAGGAAGACTTGTCAATCCATCAGGGAACTTACCAGAAAGCAGATTGTCGCTTGCCTCAAACACAATCAAGTTTCGCCAAGCTGACACATTTTGAGGAATTTGACCCCAAAATTTGTTGTTATTTATTGCCAGTCTCGAGAGATTCCAAGATAAGCTATCTGGTAACTCACCTGAGAATGAATTTCCATCTAACATTATGCTTGATAGATTGAAAGTAGTCCAAAGACCTGGAGGAATTTCACCAGAAAAATTGTTGTTAGAAAGCTGGACTGTTCGTAAAGTCCTACAATTGCCAAGCCCTTTCGGCAATTTGCCACTAAGATTGTTGGAAAAAGCAACTACTCCCTGTAAGACGCCATTTTTACAGAGATGTTCAGGTAAGGAACCGCTTAGTTTATTCATTGAAACCTCCAATGCTTCCAGATTTGAGTGCAGACCCAATTCTTGGGGCAAGCCCCCAGTTAGGCTGTTGTTGAATACACGAAAACCTTTCAGTTCAGGTATGAGGCCTAGACTTCCTGGAATCTCTCCAGACAACTGATTCGCAAACAAGTTCAAGACCTGCAACTTTTTTAACTTCCCAAAATCTTCAGGGATCGTGCCACTTAAATTGTTCGCAGAGAGGTCAACATTGAGTAAATTTGATGCTCGAATCGACTTGGGTATTTCTCCGGACAATTGGTTTTGGTAGAGAAATAAGTTGGTTAAATTCTGCAAAGAGAAGAACCCAACAGGAATAGAACCTATCAAGTTGTTACCGGATAAATCCAAGTGTTCAAGGCTTAAAAGTTCCAATAAGCTTTCTGGGATTTCACCTATCAAATTGGACTTTGTCATCCACATATATTTCAACTTCTTCAGTTTCCTGAAATCTTCTGGTATTGGCGATGGGACAAGCAAAGTGTTATACGCCATGCTCAAAATTTCAAGATTGGACAAGTTACCAATTTCAGCTGGCAATGTGCCATTGCATTGAGTTCTGTAAATTTTTAAAGTTCTCAAATCTGACAACTGCCCTAGCGCAGCCGGAAAATCGCCTGAGAAGTTGTTGGCGCTAAGGTCCATGTACTGTAGAGTTTGAAGCCGGTCTACATCTTGGGGTATTGGACCCACAAAATAGTTTCCTGAAAGATCAAGATATTTGAGCTTGGAACAGTTGTATAAAACTTCTGGGAACTCACCAGGGATATAGTTCCATGAAAGATCAAGCACAGTGAGATTTTGCAGCTTACATATGACAGTTGGGACTTTCCCAGTGATATTCTTGTTCCTCAGAGAGATTCCAATGACCGTGCTATCTCTACAGATGATCTCCGGCCAATCACAGGACAAGGACGAGGCATTCCATAACCCAAGAGAGGGTGGATTCCCCCATTGTTCTTTGAGATCAAGCAAGATGGCCTGGACTACATTGACAGTTAGTGAACTTGCATGGAATTGTATGTAGATGAAGTAGAAGAGGTAAACAGGGAGTAGGGTTGTGAGAAATGGCAGTGGAATAATTCTGGACATTTTTGGATGCTTCTTTCTAATGGTTATTCTGGTTGGATTGTTTTTTTCTTTTCCAGAAAAGTAGAGCAACAGAATGAGAAAGATGGAGAACTGTATATGAAAGTAGATGCCTTGAACCCATGTAGTTAACATATACTCTACTCTTAAAGACAGTCAAAGCTTGGTGTGGTTTGTTCTTACACGGCACGGCCAAAGTCCAAAAGCTGGTAACTATATTCATGTTCTTTACCAAACTCACGAATGGATTTGACATGATTGTTACTTTATAGATATGGGCATAGATTCATTTCCTCAATTCATGAACAGTTCTGTTTTTTTAAGTCTCCCTCCAAGTCCTACATTCTAGTAACTCCAAATTCCCATTACTTTCATGTGATTTTAGAAATAAAGTATATACGGAATGGTTTTGAAATGGTTAAAATTATTTAGTCAGATTTAAAACCACTCCAACACGTCTTTTATCGGTTTTGGTAGGACTTCTTTTGTCTTTTTCAGTTATGTATAAGTGAAAATCTCTACTCAACTAATCGGAGATTTGAATCAATTTTTATCATATGAAATGACAGTTAAAAGTAAAAATATAAAACTAAACAGTAAATTGATTATGAATGTTCAAGTTCAAGACATGTTTGAGAGTGATTTTGAACAGCCAGGCGATTCTAGAAGTGGAACATAATAGGATTTATTTACATCTTTATGATATGCAACAAAATCTATTTCATGGGTGTAGTTCTTACAATAATCAGAGTATTGAATGAAAAAAAGGAGATAGAATCTTCTTTTTCCTTGTGATACTGTGATATTAAAATTTGACCAAACTTTGTATAGTAAACTGCCCCATGTTTCCTTTTTGCTTCTATATTATCAATCATGGATTGCTTGGGTGAAGCAAAAGATTTTGTGCAGCCTCTGTTTTTGACTAAAGTGTCAAATCACCTCACATTAAAATAATAAGATATCAAAGAGATAGTTGATATTAAATAATGTAAAATGTGGCTACACTACATTTAATTTAATGCAAGATATGAATCCTTTAATTTTTCTTATTTAAGGTTGAAAATGGGTCCCTCTCCAAAACAATAACGATAATAAATTAAAGTAAAATATGAAATTGGGTTAGTTGTTTAGGATGAATCCCATCACTGCTGAGGGCATTGTGGCTCTGATTGCTCCCCCACCATCAAACATTTGAATGCTATATTTAATCAATGACTTAATCAAGAAAAATCTCAAATAAAAAAGTTAAAACCGCTAAATTACGAAATTTTTTGTTATCCTCTCTATAACATTTTGCTTAAGAATACGTAATTCAATAAAAATCAAACAGCACACCTAATCGGAATACATCAACGAGCATCCCACTCATGATGCTTAGCCTTTGCCACATAGTCGTAGAAACCAACCATTCACCACTTTTCCTATAGGAATAAGCCCATCTAACCAAACAATGAGCAACTCTATTACGTGGAGGAATACAATTTAAATTTCTAAGACAGTTTTTAAACTAAAACACATATTAGTTAAGCCTATCTCCATACCTATCTAGAAATTTTGCAGAAACTCTCTAACATTCTCTCTACAAATTTTGTAAAAGGTTTTCTTAGCGATATTTATTGTTATTTTAGAAGTTGACGTGACATTTTAAATGTAAATTGAAAAAATAGTTCCTAAAGTAAGGTGATAGTTACAATTACACCCTCAATCATTTAAATACAAAAATTAGTCTTTCAACCTTCTTCAAGTGTGAAAATTGGACCATAGATCTTATAATAATAGTAGAAATTGGGCTACAAGTGATAAAAATTAAGTTCTCATATTTATACAATTTGTTATAATGTGTTTGTTTCATTTTAATGAAGCTATTTAAATTAATTTCTTAATTAACCTCAATTTTATTATCAATTTATTTCTAAGATGAGTACAAGTTAACGGCATATTGTTTCTATTATCAACTTCGAAGTTAGTAATCCAATTTCCTCACTTTCAAAAGCGATAAATTATTCTAATAAATTATATTGCTTGATCCTTTTGAATGAATCAACATAAGTATAAGTGTTTCTCAAAATTCAATATTGAACTTAATTAAAAGAATAATATCTAAACATTAATCTACATTTGTTTGTTTCTAATCTTTGACCGAAGTGGAGTATTTTTTACTTAGTTTCATTTGTTTACCAATCCATTTGGATTTGCAACTTGTGCTTTTGCCTTTAAAAAGATATAAGATATGATCCTCAAACATTATTGACTCAAATGGTGGTGAACTACCTAATTTTTTTTATAATATGTATTGCTGTCTACATACTGTATTCCAAATTGTATTTTTTTATTATATATTTTTTATTTTTTTTAGATTATTTCACTTTAATATTGTTTTTTTTTTTATTGTATCACTAAAAAAAAACGTAAAAAAGAACTTTCTATTATCCCAAAAGGTCCATTTTCCATAGAGGCAAATTTAGGGGTTGTTTAGTGAAAGAGACGGTTTTATAGGTAACAAAATTAACCTTCCTCTTTAAAGAGATATTCCTTTTTGTTGATGAAAACAATGTTTTTAGGTATTTATTTATATTATGTATTAAAAATATAGCAAAATTTTGAAATAGACTATAAAAAATTTGATGAATTTTGTTATCATTTGTGTAAAATATTTACGATAATTCTTTTTGAATTACAATTACTCATACAGAATAAATTCAATTGAAACGAAAATAACATCCGCATATTAGATTGGAGATTCTCCAAAATGATTTAAGGAGAGAAAAAGTTATTGTCCAACACAACTTTTACAAGAAATTCAAAACCTTAAACCGATAATTTTGCAACACTTTTTTTAATGCAAATAAGTTAGAGATAGTTGTAAATATAGCAATTAGATTAACATTTGCAACTATAACAAAATATGTCAAAATCTATCAATGATAATTGATAGACTTGATCTATCACTAATAGACCAATAAGAGTCCATCAGTGATAAAAATTGTTATATTTGCAATTTTTATAAAATGTTTCTATATATTTAATTGTTATTCTTAAATTTGTCATCGATTAATAACTTATTGTTCCAATATTTGATTTGAAATTTAGGGTTGTTTGTAGGGAGGTTGGTTTTTCTTGCATGACAAGCAAGACCGTGATTTAAAAAAATAGCCTTTAACATAATTTTAATGGTGGGTTTGAGGGTTTGATTAGTATTAATTACTCTTGTTTTTGCATTTGTGAACTTTTTGTTTTTAATAAGAACCTTCGATTTGAAACTTATGGGTCTTTGGAAAAGTGTAGAAATTCAGTTGGTAGATTGAGTATATCTCTTTTATCTTTTAAACCTTTTAGGGAGAATTGTTCAAATTCTTTTTTGGACTCTTTTGCTTCCCCTTCCTATTTTTTTTTCTCTAAATTTGTCCATTTATTTATATATTGATCTCTTAAAATGCTTGATTCGTGTTAATGCTGACTATGTTCATTCGAGACATACCAATTTGAATCATAATTTAGTAGATAAGAAGTCAAATTGTCAATTACCATCTCAAATGATGTCTTTTCCAACTGTTTTTTCTTGTAAAAATCCTACCCAAGTGGTTGAAACTAAAAAAAAAGTATAGATATAGATTACGTAATGGATGTTTATTATAATTTGGCGTTGTTTTATACACTTGTTTGACATATTTTATTAATACCTTCCTGAATTTGCAATAATAAAACCTAGACTGGTGCAGTGATTCAAATTTCTATTATAGGTGATAGCCAAACCATCCCATATTCAAAATGAATTCTATTCTTATATTACTTTTGAGGTCAAGAGTAATATTACAATTTATGAAAGGAATATTTTTTTTTTATTGCTGTATAAATGAAAACATCCTAAAGATTTCCCATATAAAATATCACACTAGTTTATTGAACTTAAATATGTTTTTGGGGGGGGGGGGGGGGGGGGGGGGGGGGGATTCCTTCTCCCTTCTAGAATTAAAGATTCCATAAGATATAATGAGAAGAAGATATTTATATAGATTTTTTTTCTTTGTTATTATTCATCCTTTGCAAAAATAAAC
>CM046885.1:15675720-15707702 GCA_025688845.1 Cucumis hystrix | reverse complement strand
CTTTAATCTTTTAAACCTGCAAATCATACCATCAAATATCACAATAATCAGGAGAATCAAAACCTGGAAATTATACAACTTTGTTAAAGTCCTCGTTTTTTTCTATGTTCTTGTCAAAAAAGAATTGTTTTCTTCCATGGATTTGCAAAATGAAACAATTTCATAAGAGTACGATGGAAAAGTTGCACGGTGACTTGGAACAAGGTATTCTTATCCTTGGAGGGAGCTGATTAAATAGATTAACGCCGTAACCATACTGATAGACCTTCGATTGTCTATCGTTACACTAGGAGGAAGAAGTAGAATAAATAAAATGAAGCTAGGAGTAGTTAGGCGGGTCATACACGTGCTTAGTAATGATTAGTTAGATGTGCACGTGAGTGAGTAATAAACGTGATTAGTTAGTAGTTAGTTAGATGTGCACGTGATCGGCACATGGCATTTAGGAAAAGGGGGGAAAAGTAGTTACGGAAAGGATGAATATATTGAGTAGGGTAGTGGGCAGAAGGGGGGGGCTTTTATGTGAGTAGAGTTGCCGCCGTAGATCCTTGGAAGATAGGATTACGGGAGTGAGTTCCTAATTACTTTATTGCATTGTAACCCTAGAACTATCTCGTTCTACATTTAATAACAAGAAGTACGTTTATACCAATTGGAGTTCCATCAAATTGGTATCAGAGCGTGATCTTGGGAGAAGAATCAAAGATGGTGCAAACTCGGTTCGAAGAGAAGATGGAGTCGTTTGATCAAGAGGTTCAAGGCATCAAGAAGGAGATGAGTAAGATACCAACTATTGAAAAAACATTGAACGAAATATCCAAAGACATGGAGAAAGCAAAGCCAAATGATGTTACGCATCATGGAATCGGCAGCACAGGACCGCTCCGTGATGAGTGAGAAATTGTCTGAGTTGACAATACGTAATCGAGGGGGAAGAACGTGATCGAAGGTGAGGGATCGTCAAGCAAGGAGATCGAACGAAGAAAGAAGAGAAGGTAACTGTTGACGAGGGGAGTAGTGATCGCAGCAAATTTAAAAAGGTGGAGATGCCAATCTTCAATGGAGAAGATCCAGATTCATGGTTGTTCCGAGCAGAGAGGTATTTCAACATTCACAAACTAACAGAGTATGAAAAGATGACCGTGTCGACAATTAGCTTTGAAGGACCAGCATTGAACTGGTATCGCTCTCAAGAAGAACGAGAAAAATTCAGTGATTGGGCGAATATGAAGGAGAGACTGTTGGTACGATTCCGATCGGTGAGGGAAGGATCTTTATATGGGAGATTCTTACGGATACAGCAGACGACAAAGGTGGACGAATATCGAAATCTGTTCGATAAATGGGTGGCACCCTTGTCGGATCTTCCGGAAAAAAGTGGTGAAGAAACCTTTATGTCAGGATTGAAGCCATGGATACAAGCTGAAATGGAATTCTGCGAACCTCAAGGGCTGGCCCAAATGATGCGCATCGCGCAGAAGGTAGAAAATAGGGAGGGCGTTCGCCGTGAAGCCAAATTACCGGCTATTCTGGAGAGAGGATGGTAAGTTTGTATAACTCTGGCAAAACTAACGGTGGCTTGAGTGGAGGAGAAAAGAAAGGGGATGGAAATTGGCCAATGAGGACTATTACATTGCGTGGAACAACCGGAGAGGAAGTACGGAAGGAAGGACTGACGAAGCGTTTATCTGACGCTGAATTCCAGTCAAGGAGGGAGAAAGGATTGTGTTTCGTTGCAACGAAAAGTACTCACACGATCACAAATGCAAGATGAAGGAACAGAGGGAGTTGCGAATGATTGTAGTGAAAGAGGGAAGGGAGTGAATACGAAATTGTCGAGGAAGGAGATGCTGATCAAGGTGAGTTGAACAACCTTGAAGTGTCAGCAGAGAATTTGGTGGTGGAATTGTCCATTAACTCCGTCGTAGGGCTGTCCAATCCTGGTACTATGAAGGTAAAAGGGTTATTACGAGAGAAAGAAATTATAGTGTTAATCGATTGTGGAGCCACACACAATTTCATTGCGGGATGAGTTAGTTAAAGACTTGCAATTAGAGGTTAAAGAGACTTCACATTATGGAGTCATCCTTGGCTCGGGCACGGCAGTGAAAGGGAAGGGGTGTGCGAAGCTGTTGAAATAATGTTGGGCGAGTGGAAGGTAGTAGACGAATTCCTACCCTTTGGAGTTGGGAGGGGTTGACGCCATTCTGGGAATGCAGTGGTTGTATTCCTTGGGAACAACGGAGGTGGATTGGAGGAGTTTGAGATTGACATTCTCAAGCCAGGGCAAGAAGGTAGTAATTCAAGGAGACCGGAGTCTTAACTAAAGCCAGGATTAGCCTTAAGAAATTGATGAAGACAATGGGGGAAAAGGATCAAGGTTTCTTAGTGGAGTGCAGAACATTAACTAAGAGTGAGTATGTTGGAGAGGGAGACTTGTTGGATGGAGACTTATCAGTGGAAGAGTCAGTGGCAGGGATACTCAAAGAGTTTGAAGATGTCTTCGAGTGGCCAGAAACGTTACCACCACGAAGGGCCATTGAACACCACATCCATTTAAAGAGAGGCGAAAAATCCAGTCAATGTGAGGCCATATCGTTACGCATACCAGCAAAAGGCAGAAATGGAGAAGTTGGTAGCCGAGATAGTCTGCTGTCAGGGGTGATTAGACCAAGTACCAGCCCTTATTCAAGCCCTGTCCTGTTGGTGAGAAAAAAAGACGGTAGTTGGCGATTTTGTGTGGATTACAGAGCTTTGAACAACGTGACTATTCCGGATAAATTTCCCATACCGGTGGTGGAAGAATTGTTTGATGAATTGAATGGTGCGACTCGGTTTTCCAAGATTGACTTGAAAGCGGGGTATCATCAAATTCGAATGTGCCCGGAGGATGTGGAGAAAACGCATTTCGAACCCATGAAGGCCATTACGAGTTCTTAGTCATGCCATTCGGATTGACTAATGCGCCTGCAACGTTTCAGTCCTTAATGAATACGGTGTTTAAGCCTTATTTAAGAAAGTTCGTCTTGGTATTCTTTGATGACATATTGATTTATAGCACTGATTTGACCACTCATTTGGATCACTTGAAGGTCGTGTTAGAAGTTTTGCGGAAACATGAACTGTACGCCAATAAGAAGAAATGTAGTTTTGCTAAGACCAAGGTAGATTATTTGGGCCATATTATATCAGGAGAAGGAGTAGAGGTTGATCCTGAAAAGATTCGAGCAATCAAGGAATGGCCGCTTCCAGGTAATGTGAGGGAGCTACGAGGATTCCTTGGATTGACCGGTTATTATCGAAGGTTTGTGCAGCATTATGGCACAATTGCAGCACCATTGACACAGTTATTGAAGATTGGAGGATTTAAATGGACTGAGGAAGCTCATGGGGCGTTCGTCAGGTTGCAACAGGCCATGATGTCCCTTCCTGTCTTGGCATTACCCGATTTCAGCGTACCATTTGAGGTTGAGACAGATGCATCGGGGTATGGATTGGGTGTTGTACTAGTGCAGAAGAAACGACCTATTGCCTATTACAGCCATACTTTAGCACTTAGAGATCGAGTTAAACCAGTTTATGAGAGAGAATTGATGGCGGTGGTCATGGCAGTTCAGAGGTGGCGCCCATATTTGTTGGGTAGGAGGTTTGTGGTAAAAACTGATCAGCGATCACTCAAGTTTTTGTTGGAGCAAAGAGTGATTCAACCTCAGTACCAGAAATGGGTTTCCAAACTGTTGGGATATTCATTTGAGGTGGTCTATAATCCGGGCCTGGAGAATAAGGCGGCAGATGCCTTGTCGCGAGTACAACCAGGGGTACATTTGAATCAACTAACTGGTTCGAATATAGTAGATATTGCTGTTATTCGGGAGGAGGTGGGACGTGATGAGAAGCTGCGGCAGATTATCGAGGAATTGAAAGCGGAGGGAGCAGGACAAGAATCCAAGTTCTCACTCAAGCAAGGAATGCTAATGTACAAGGACAGGATGGTAATTGCGAAAACCTCTAAATTGATTCCTACGATTCTTTACACTTACCATGATTCTGTTTTTGGTGGACATTCGGGATTCTTACGGACTTATAAACGATTGCTGGGGAATTGTATTGGGAAGGGATGAAGCAGGATGTTAAGAAGTATTGTGAGGAGTGTATTACTTGCCAGAAAAATAAGACATTGGCATTATCACCGGCCGGATTGTTAACTCCCTTAGAAATTCCTGAAAGTGTATGGGAAGATATTTCTATGGATTTCATCGAGGGGTTGCCAAAGTCTAATGGTTGGGAAGTCATATTTGTAGTGGTTGATAGATTTAGTAAGTATGGACATTTTATACCCCTCAAACATCCGTATACTGCTAAGGCAGTGTCTGAAATCTTTGTCAAAGAAAAAGTACGGCTGCATGGATTTCCAAAATCCATTGTGTCAGATAGAGACAAGGTATTCCTTAGTCATTTCTGGAGGGAGCTGTTCAGACTAACCAACACACGGTTGAATTATAGCACGGCATACCATCCTCAATCTGATGGACAAACGGAAGTGGTGAATCGGGGAGTAGAGAGTTATTTGAGATGTTTTTGTGGAGAAAAGCCGAAGGAATGGGTTAGGTGGCTGCATTGGGCAGAATATTGGTACAATACTACGTATCAACGGTCCTTGGGAATTACTCCTTTTCAAGCTGTTTATGGTAGAACACCTCCCCCATTGATGTTTTATGGAGATCGGAACACACCGAATTCTACTTTGGATGAGCAGCTGAAGGAAAGGGATGGAGTACTGGGAGTCTTAAAGGAACAGCTCAAGTTGGCTCAGGAGAAGATGAAAAAGTATGCGGACCGTAAACGATGAGAGGTACATTATCAGGTTGGTGATTTGGTGTTACTGAAAATAAGGCCTTATCGGCAGGTCTCTTTGCAGAGAAGAAGGAATGAAAAACTATCTCCTAAGTTTTTCGGTCCTTATAAAATACTTGAAAAGATAGGACCTGTTGCTTACAAACTGGAATTACCGGAAAATGCGACGATACATCCCGTATTTCATGTCTCACAGTTGAAGAAAGTGGTTGGGTTTCATAAAGAAAATTTGAATGACATTCCGATGTTGACAGACAATTGTGAATGGAAGGCTATTCCAGAGGAAGTCTTTGATTATGTGAAGAACAAAACGGGAAGCTGGGAGGTGCTGGTCGGTTGGAAAGGTCTTCCCCGACATGAAGCGACTTGGGAATTGTACGACGAGATGCAACGACGCTTTCCAGATTTTCACCTTGAGGACAAGGTGGATTTGGAGGAAGGGTGTAATGATAGACCTCCGATTGTCTATCGTTACACTAGGAGGAAGAAGTAGAACAAATAAAATGAAGCTAGGAGTAGTTAGGCGGGTCATACACGTGCTTAGTAATGATTAGTTAGATGTGCACGTGAGTGAGTAATAAACATGATTAGTTAGTAGTTAGTTAGATGTGCACGTGATCGGCACATGGCATTTAGGAAAAGGGGGGAAAAGTAGTTACGGAAAGGATGAATATATTGAGTAGGGTAGTGGGCGGAAGGGGGGGGGGGGGGGGCTTTTATGTGAGTAGAGTTGCCGCCGTAGATCCTTGGAAGATAGGATTACGGGAGTGAGTTCCTAATTACTTTATTGCATTGTAACCCTAGAACTATCTCGTTCTACATTTAATAACAAGAAATACGTTTATACCAATTGGAGTTCCATCACATACATGTTCAAATTTTATAGTTCATGACTAGTTGTCATCTGAAGCAGCAAGCACTTCACGCTCTTCCTCTTTCTTGACACGTCTAGATGACTTGCAGGCCCTGCATGCATATCTAAAGAGTTTAGATATAACTGTTCGCAGAATGAAGAATAGTTCAATTCAGTTCCAACTTTGAGCAGACAAGTTCAATTTTTCATGATTGGACTGATCAACTGTCATCTATAACCTTCCCGCGGTTACTTTTTCCTATCTGGTCTTAGTATGTCATTTGGAATTCACATATGTCGCAGGTGTTGTGTTGTTCCCAGAAGCCACTCTACCTCTGAGGGTGATACAATCAAATTTTATTGCAGCCATTGAGAGAGTGTTGACTCACTTTGACACCCCTAATACTATAGGTGTGGTATGTGCTCGAATTTAGGCATTGGCATATAATTTTCATAGATTCCTTGATATCCTTTATTGGTATCTCTAGCAAGATAAACGTTTATTTCAGGTTCATGTCTCCTTGGATTCTGATAGTGAAAGACTACGTTTTGCCAATATTGGGACAACTGCAGAGGTATTATTGCTCCACTTTTATCTGCATGGTCTTTTCCTTTTCTGGAGATATTCCAAAAGCATTTCATATCTGTAGTTTGGCCTCAAGCCAAAATTTGGGGTTCTTTAGCTTCTATCTAATCCTTAATGTAACGGCTGGCATACCTCTAATGATATGCATCCATGTACCTACCAATCCTCTCTATTACAGATTCGGCAGTTTCGAAGGTTGGAGGATGGTTCACTTAATGTTCTTGCTAGAGGGAAGCAACGGTTTCGTCTTAGACGTCGTTGGATTGATGTTGAAGGAGTGGTTAGAGCAAATTGTTGTTCTTGAATTATTTGTTTTATTTACTTCTTCCTGTTTTTTAATTAAGATTGCAATCTTTTTAGCCATGTGGAGAAGTTCAAATTATCCAGGAAGATTTGCCATTAAGGGCTCCACGGGATGCTTTTGGAGAATTGGCTCCTAGGAGTACTGTTCAGCAGCACAGTCTCTCATGTGCATTGGCTTCATGTACTCCTTGCTCTAGATCATTTACGTCCAGGGATGAGGAGGATGAGTCTGCCTCTAATTCAGAGGAAAGCTTTGAACGTGAGCTTTCATTGAGAGAGAAGAAAATCCACAATGCAGCAATTGATTCCAGTGAATCTTGTAGCGATGAGGAGATGTCTGGGTCAGAGGCAGAACACCAACATTCGATGTCACATCTAAATGACTCTGATTCTTTAGGGTCAATGCATTCTGATTGCGAGAAGGAAAATGAGAAACCTGCCTCTGACATTGGAAAGAGTTCCACATCAGCTAGGGAATCTAGCGAGAGCAAAGAACTCAAAAGATGCCGAAGAAACTCAAGTTTTAATCCGATGCACAGGGTTTCAAAAGCATTTTGGCCATATTGGGTTTACTCAATGTATGATTCATATTGTCTTGCTCAAAAAGCCGCAGGTGATCTCTCCTTCACTCATCAACCTTAAACTTGGTCATTCTTTTGTTTTTCTTTTTCTTGGTTTTCACATTCTGTGATCATTTTGGCATGAAAGTGTTAATTCGCTTTTTAATTCCTAGTCATCACTATTTGCAGCTATGTGGAAGCAGATAGTGGGGGCACCAAACATGGATGGTTTTGTGAAGAATCCAGACATCTTATCCTTCTATATTGCTAGTAAGATTCCAGTTTCTGAATCTACTAGACAAGAGCTCTTGGAGATTGATGGCATTTCATATAGATTGCGTCGGGAAATTGAGTTACTCAAGTCTATTGATATCATCCAATGTAAAAACTGCAAGGTATGTATGCTAGCACTGTGTAATCATTCTAAGGCATACATAGCGCTCATTGTTTTTATATGTAATTTCCTTTTATGCAGACAGTTATAGCCAAGCACAGTGATATGTTGGTGATGCCTAATGAAGGTCCGTTCGGTGCTTACGTGAACCCCCATGGTTATGTGCACGAAATAATGACTCTTTATAGAGCAAATGGCTTAGCACTCAGAGGACGAGCTGAGACAGAATACAGTTGGTTCCCTGGGTATGATATTGATCGAACCTCACTCTTTGAACCTATGGGTGGCCTTTTCTTCTCTTATATAGAAGTTGACTGCAGCTTGGTTACCAAAAAGTTAAGTTGTTGATATAATTCCAAGGAAAGTGCATAAAATGAAACTAGCTACATTAAGCAAAGAATATTAACTAATTAATGGAAGATAAAATAAACTAGAATATGATCTAAATAAATATAAAATAAAAATTTAAAAAAAAAAAGTAAATCTACAAATAGTTAATTGTTTAAGACAGCCTATGGATGGAGCATAATATTACAGACCTAGACGTAGGATCAAGACAGCTGTTCTTGTGGACATCCATACATATTGAGAACAAGACACAAATGCAAATATTGACTATGAGAAAACAAGTTTCTTGATATTTATGTATGTTCAGTTATTTTTAGGTTAATACAAGTGGGCCAGTGGCGTTTAGATATTTGAATCACCGACCTAGAGAGAAAGAATGCATGTCAATTACTGTTGAACTACTCTCACTTTTGGATATCAATAGTTTGAGATGAAACATGGAAATGACTGTTTTGTGTTTTCTTCTTAAATCTTTTCGCTTGCAATTGGAAAGGCTGAAACTCTTTAACTTTTGTTCTTTTAGATACGCGTGGACAATCTCAATCTGTGCAACTTGTGAAACTCAATTAGGATGGCTTTTTACTGCCACAAATAGGAATCTGAAACCCAAATCGTTTTGGGGAATACGATGTTCCCAGCTAGCGGATGCCACACGTTGATACGTCCACTTTGGTTAGCTTTTTCTGAACTTCTTTCTAGTCTGTAGAGAAAGTTCATGTTTGTATCTGAGAAAACTTTGCTTCGATAGATGAGTTATTCTGTTTCAATAACCTTTACAAGTTCACGACTGGAGCAACTGCTCTCTCTCAAATCTAGATATAGACTATATATATATATATATGATATTCATATGCGACATGTAATAAACAGTTTATTGTAACTATATTCTATTCAAGGTAGCGGGAGGAATTGCTGGGTCGAACATATTTCAGTAATCAAATTAAAATGTGTCAAATTTTGTCAGTGCTGTTGCCTATTTTGTGTTTCTTATTTCTTGATGTTTTCAACAATGAACATCATACAAGTGCAATTATTATTTTTGTTGATTACATCGTTATTTGGTTAAATGGCATGTTGGCCCTAAATTTGCAACTGTTATTGAAGTTCAAACTTTCAAAATTACAAAATTGAAAACTGAGGTTTCATTAATGGTGTATACCAAATGAGAGACTTTTATTGAATATCATAAGTTGTGAATATAAGAAGAAAAAAGCACTCTATTTATAGTGAAAGCAAACTAATCCTAAATAGTAATTGATATTAATCCTAATTAATTAAAAAAACTAATCTTAATTTTAATGTTAGACTAAATCTAATCATAAAAATACTACATCAATTAAACAAAAAATCTAAGTTAAAATTCAGAATTCTACTTAACAAGACATACAAATCTTTCTATAAAAAAATTTCATAGTTTTCATTAGAAACGGAACAAGAGGAAACTGTTGATGGCATCTAGGCTAATAATACTATTTAGTTTTGTCGTAAATTTTAGAAAAATAGTCAATTCTTTCAAAATTTTCGCCATTACACCTAACCTTTCATAAATATTTCAGATTTAAAATTTTTTAATGTGGCCCAAGTCTCATTCTGGTTACAAATTTTCGTCAATACTAACGAATTTTTTACTACCAAGAATAATCGAGTGAATATTTTTTAAACTAATTGCAAAGTTTAGTGCTTTTTTTTAAAACTTAGCTACGGTATGTAGTATGTGTGTATGTATATGTATGTATATATATGTATATATTTTGACCCTTCTTCAAGTAGAATTTTAATAATTTTAAACTTCTTTGGTTACTGTAGGACGGGGAAATTTTCCACTAGTCTTTTGACAATGTGGAGGTGAGACTAATAAGGAAAAGAGTATGATTTTCAAATGGTCTCATCAGATCAAGCAGTCAATTGCTGCTTCATTCTTTATTACTTTTTTTCACAAATAATTTCATTTAGTTGAAAATGCCTAATACATTACTCGATCTATAAATAACAAATGAATGTAACACAAGAGAAACAACTTCAGAAACACAACAATAAGATAAAAGAAAAGTAACAAAGCTCTTTTTTAAGGCATGTCCTATGCTAATGCCAGGACTAAAAACAACAAATTACACAAAACAAAAAATGATGGAAAATTTTAGACGACTAAAACTACAATATTCGCTTAAAGGTAGCTACGATAGCGGGGGCTGTACATGCAGCTCTCGGCAAATTTTACAAGATCCTTTGGTCGAGGAAGACGAGAAGCCAGACCTGCAATGTAATGCCATGTTGTTAGTTAACTTTTTCTGTCATTGGTTTGTTTATGAATGAATTAAAACACAATGTGAAGAAAATGGGAGAGAAGCTAACCAAGTTCATAAGCCTTAGCAGCAACTTTGGCAGCAATGTTAGCAGATATCTTTCTGATGTTGGTAAAAGGAGGGTAAATCAATCCCTTATCATAGTTTTCCTGACTCACTTGGGCAGCCAGAGCCTCCGCTGCGATGAGGGGAAAAAAACCGTTAAATCGAGCTCCAACTCAGTGACTAACTCAACGAGCATTGGAAGGAGGAAGAGAGAATAAAGATTGGCACAAAACAAGCATTATTAGTTTGGTTAATTAACCAAAATTTCACTTACAGGCTGCCAAGAGCATGTCGTCATGTACACGAATTGTACCCGACATGATCAGACCCAAGCCAAATCCAGGGAATATGTAAGCATTGTTTGCCTAAATGACATTACCAAGAGAAAAGGCAAGCTTATAAGATCAAACCATGCTGTTAAAATTGAATGGTTACTAAAAGAATGGTTTCTGAAGCATGAAAGCTACCTGGCCAGGCACAAAAACTTTTCCATCGTATTCAACAGGGTCAAATGGACTTCCGCTAGCAAAGATTGCTCGGCCCTGCACGTTTTTTGGTGAATTTATGTCATGATGTGGTCAGCACAAACAAAACAAAAAAAAATGATGCCTGCCGTTTTGAAAGACTTGGATTGTACCTGGCTCCATGTATAAGCTTCTTCAGCTGTACACTCCGATTGAGACGTAGGGTTCGAGAGAGCAAGGATAAGTGGTTTCTGCATAGTAATCGACGCTTGAGTTAATCTTAAACAGTTCCTTGTCTTAGAACTGAGGAATGAGAAAGTTAGAAGGAACAAGAAAGAACCTCATTGAAGGATGCCATGGCCTCCACAACTTCCTTTGTAAATGTCTTCCCAACACCAGATGTTCCTATCAACACTGTTGGTTTGATTGCCTAATAATTTAAAGTTTTAAGATTGAGTTAAAAAATGGTCTCATATACTATGAAGAATGACTACATAACGCAAGACTGATCAATGTAGATTACTAACCTGGACGGCACCGTAAAGATCCTTGATAGATTCATGGTCATGAGCCCAAGGCTTCTTAAAATGTTGAAGGGATTCGAAGCGGGATTGAACGATCAGCCCCTGTAATAGATGGTAATAATTTCATTTAGAACAGAAAAGATCATTTGAGTGTAAAGGCACAATATTCAAATGAGTCAGTCCAAACAACCTTCGAGTCCACGAGCCAAATCTTCTTGCGAGTCTCTTCAGTTGGAGCTCCAGTCTGCCAAAAACAAGTAAAATTCATTAGCCATAAATGCATTTGATTGATTCAGAATAAAAAAGAGAAGATAAGTAGAAATAGGTTCATACCTGTTTTGAAATCTCCAAAGCAATAAGCTCAGCTATACCAGTTCCAGCCTAGAACACTCAAATGACAGAAATAAGAACCATACCAAAGAAAACATATAATGTAGTGAATGAAAAATTACAGGACAAGACATGAAACTTAAGCAGATGATTCGTCAAGGAAATACCTGCCAAAGTTGACGAAAACAGTTCAAAACACTTCAAATATAACTCATTTTAAAACTCACCTCTCCAGCTCCAAGGAATAAGAAAGTGTGGTCAGCTAATGTCCCTCCAATAAGTTTAAGAGCTGCAAGTAGTCCTGCTACGACAACAGATGCTGTACCCTAAATATCATAATGATTGAAACCATGTTAGAGATACTCTTGAAACATATAAAAATTAGGAGTGAACTGAAACACGTGTATATTTCGTACTTGAATGTCGTCATTGAACACAAGGTGTGACGAGCTATATCTTGAAAGCAACTCGAATGCATTGTGGTTTGCAAAATCTTCAAACTGTTTAATAAGTAAGAAATGGTTAGCGACACATTGAATCACTTGTACATAACTCCAAGCAAAATTCTATCCTACTGTAAGTTGAAAATTGTCAAATAACCTGTATAAGAACTTTCTCTCCATAGTTCTTCTTTACTGCATACATGAACTCGTCTAAAAGTTCCATGTATTCCTGAATGAAGGAAAAAATAAAAATTGATTAAAACAGTCATGCATGAATGGATTGAAATCATGAAGTCATGAGGAAAAAAGAGAGTAAAAGATTGTTTCACCTGTCCTCTGGCCCGTTTCTGCCGAAGGCCAATGTAAAACTCATCATTTAGAAGCTGCTCGTTGTTTGTACCAACATCAATGGTTATAGGCAAGCACTGAACACAATAAACAACTATAAACTTTAGTCCTCGCCTGACTATTCCAGGTATCAACACTTTGCTGTATTCAGATTACTGATGATAGACAAAGGGAGGAAGAGATTAACTAAAGTATATAAACTAAAGCATTGCTTACAGCTGAGGGTCGAATTCCTCCAAGTGCTGTATATAAAGAAAGTTTCCCCACAGGAATCCCCATGCCCTGAAGATATCAGTTTAACAAAATGAGAATATGCATACAAAAAACTGAAGGATAGAAGAAAAAATGAAGGTTCATCAGCTGAATGGAAGCAGTAAGTTTTATTACCTGGCATCCAAGATCCCCAAGGCCTAGAATCCGCTCACCGTCGGTAACAACAATAACTTGAATGTTTCTTTCTGGCCAGTTCTTCAAAACTTCAAGAATCTTGCCCCTGGAAAGGTAAATTGTTGATTATCAGTTAAGAACTAATGCAACTAATCATACATTATAAATGCTAGTTTAATGACATACTTCTCTTTCAAACTGATGAAAAGACCTTGAGGTCGTCTATAAACGCTCCCATACTTCTGGCAAGCTTCACCTACGGTTGGAGTGTACACAATTGGAAGCAGTTCTTCAACGTTATCAATGAGAAGCTTGTAGAACAACCTTTCATTTCTCTCCTGCAAGGTCAAATGATAGTAGACATGAAGGAAAAATTTTGGTATGGCCAGGTAGAACAAAGCTACAATTACAAACATCAATTGAGATAAGGAGAAAGAATTGGGTTGTCTAACAGGCTTTGATTGAAATTAACATCTTACATATCATAGATAATAAGATTTAGAGTCTTGTTTGTGTGCAGTTTAATGATATGACTAAAAAGTGTGAATTTTGGATCGCCACACAGTACCAAGTCCCAACTTCTATAAGAAATCATAAAGAATTTCTACTCCAAGATAATTTTAACATTTATATAAGGTCAAAGTAATCTTAGGACTTTTGAAAGAATAAGAATATTTTTAAACAAAAAGCATAGTTTAGAGATACGTTTTAATAATATAGCCTAAAAATTCAATTCCAAAGACAAACCCCACATAGCTCCTTATATCAATGACACTCATATTTTTCATCTAATGATCTTTAACTCATTAGCTGCAGAGAGAGGAATCAAATAGGAAAATTAACAATAAACAAGTGAAACATATATCGAACCTGAAGATCCATCATGGCAATATATCTGTGTAATGGAACTTCATAGTTGCGAAGATTATGCATCATCCTCCTTTCCTGCTTCCCACAAAAAAAAAAAGGCGTAAACAAGCATCCAAATCAATACCATAAAAAAAGAAAAAGTGTTAAGCTATCAACAAAGACAAACAGAAAATGTAAAGTAAGAGAGTGTAGTGTCGACAAAAAGATTTGCATAGTTTGCTATAAGTGTCTTAAGTTTATTATTAGAGAGAAAATATCATATAACATGATCACGACACCACTAGCGTGAGACATCTTAGGTAGTGTACCCCTCTGAATTTTAACTCGACCATCCCAAACGCAAGATAGGAAGACATTCCAACAAAAAAGTAAATAAAAGAGAAAATGGTAGAACTAGAAAGATCTAAACTTTACCTGAAGCTCTTGATCAATAACTGCTGGTGGCAACAAGCCACGCAAGTAATGAGCATCTCTTTCTTTTTCACTAAAGGCGAGGCCTTTGTTGTAGATCGGATCACGCAGTAAAGAATAACCACTAAAACAACAAAAGACAGACAAAAATGAGAAAATTTTCAAGTTAGAACAAATGCAAAAACAACCACAAAAAATAAAAAAAAAATAAACAGAACGTGTTTTTAGTAGCAAAGATCTTCCTTAAATCCTTTACCTAGCAACAGAGACTGTCCAAGGAGTAATGAGCTCATCTTCAGTAGCATTGTGTTCTCCATAGGCTTCTTCAAACTTATTGTCAATTTCTTCCATCTCCATATGAACACTACCGTTGCTCATTGTCTTCTTCATTGAACTCTCCATTGATCCCAAAGCTTCAATCTCAAATCTCCTTCCTCTACACACCAAGTTTCTCTGCGAATGGCAGAAAGTTAAAGCGAAAACAAAGGCAACACAGAGAGAATGGAAATACAGAAGGAATTTGGTGGAAATGAAAGCAGCAAGATTAATCTTTTATAGTGAATGAAAAAATAAAAAATGAAAAATTCTTTGATTGATTTGTTTTGTCAACGAATTATGGCGACAATGTGAAGAGCATAAACGACCCACGTGGACTAATTGATATTAAGAATTCAACAAACCCCTTTAAAAAATAAAAAAGTGAACTTTTTTTTTTTTTTTGGTATTATTACCAGATATTGATGTCGGATGAAGAAGAACATAATTGTGAAAATGGAAATAGAAATTGGGATTAAAAGAAAAGAAAAAGGAATTGAAAGGTTTCCGCGTTTTCTTGAGTGAGAAACAGAAGGAGGGTGGTGACTGGTTGAAGAAGAGGGACTAAAGTTTCAAACTTTGAAGATTGAATTCACTTTCATTTCACTCCTTCCTTTCCCATCTATTTTCTTTTTTGCCCCCAAACATTTTTTTTCTTTTTTTTTTCTTTTTTTTTTTGTTAACTTCATACAAAATATTCCAAAACTCTTCCATCAGTTTCCACTATTTTAAATTACAGAATATTATAATCTATATCTTAGTCTATATTATTCATCATACATAAATGGTGATACTTTGTTATATTTTATAAATATTTTGATTCATTTCGATATATTTGAAAATAGTCATTTTTTTTATTGTGAAGATTAAATTGTGATTTCTAATACATAACCTTCAACTTTTAAATTATGAAATATTTTTTAAAATAGCAAAATAAATTAAAATATTTACAAGCTATAACAAAATTTTGGATTCTTTTATCACTATAGCATATGAATGACGATCAGTGATAGAATTTGCTATAGGTTGTAAGTGTTTCGTAAAATTTGTTATTTTTTAAAATTTTCCTTAAATAATTATTTTAATTACTCTATGTAGTATTTTTTACAAATCTTATTATCATTTTTTTCCTACTTGAACGGTGTGGTTAAAATTATTTACATTATGTCTTTTATGCATTAATTATTGTGTGAATGATATTGTAAATGATTTCAAATATGCTTCTAAATTTTTACATAGATAAGTAGTAATCCCCATTTTTCGTCTTATTTTAACAATAAACTCTCCAAAAAGTATTTTTCTAACAAAATTTTAAAACTGTGGAGTTGTTTTGTATAATTATTTTAAAAAGTTTAAAACTAATTTTCAACTATGGAAGAACAAATCTGCTAAACCCGAAATATGAAAAGAAAAAATGGGTCCCTTGATGCTCCAACAAAAAGAATTCTTTTTTACTATCAATTGCATATTTGAACTTATTAATTAGTATATATATGAACTTTTCCCTTTTTTTGGAAAGAATAATTGAGTTAGACTACGTTAACTTGTTTGAATCAAAAAATAGCTAAGCATATTCGTTACGTGTGTGACGATTAATTTTAACGTTATTAATTTAGTGTATATGTCAAAACACATCCTCTTGAGTTTAAACATTATGTGTTTAAATTTTCATACATTGCTCCTATACGTACTAAAATACATTTTAATGATGATTTGAACAAAACATAAGATCTAACATAATGAAATATAAGAACGTTTCTATTATCCATAAATGTTAAGTCAATACTCTAAATTAATTGTACTAAAAAACAACTATAAGCTAAGAGCATGGTTAAAATCATTTACTCAATCAAGTCTCATATAATTTACGTGGATGATGTAGTAAATGATATCATATACATCTTCTATTACACATTAACTTTTACTTCAATCTCGTTTTATTTAAATAAATATTGCATGGTACCTTTTAATGTAGTTAATTATTGTTTTACTTTAACTCGTTGAATATAAAAATTGTGAAGCATATTCCTTGCCTATTTTGATGTTTTTAATCAACTTGAATGTAATTTAAGTTAAGTTTTGTGGACATTCAACTTAAGCATAAGTAAAAATTTTGACTAAAACATAAATTATCTATTAACAAATTTGAATAACATTAATCATATATGAACTTAAAAGAAAAATTAAATATTTATAAACATATTAAAAAAAATAGCAAAAACCAAAAAACCAACAAAAACAACTACGAATCAGACTCTTCCTCTAAACACAAAATGGAACTAACCCACAAAAAGAAAGTAGCTAAACTGCCAGATAATCTCTATAAGTTAAATATGAATTATTTGTAGGTTAAAACTTTAAAATCTAATTTAACTAATGTTTCATAATATTTTAGAAATATATATTATTGTCCTCTCTCATTTCTTTCGGTATATTTACTTAATTATATACCATAAAAGATAGGAAAATTGTTATGAATTGATTCCAAAATGTAGCCAAAAGAAACTTAAATAAATTAGAGAAATTTTGATGAATTTTGCTATGTTTTATAAATAGTTTTAATATTGTTTTGATATTTTAGAAAATATCCGTAAAAGGTAGATATATAGTATGGAAAGGATTACTTGGTTTTGTAGAGTTGAATATCAAATAACAAAGAGAATATTAAATATAAATTTGGTTTTGAGTTCAAAATATGTCATGTGGTTGTGAATCAATGACTCAATTTATTATAATGGTAGGTTCATACATAGTAGGGTTGTTATAAATGGTAGGTTTGAATTATTTTTCAAATAAATTATAACATAAAAGGGAAAAAAATGAACATACTTTTATTTTTAAAAGTACAAAACTATCATTTTGGTCCATTTATTCAATTTTTGTACTATAAATATGTTTAATTTAGTCCAGTTTTTTTATAAGTTTTATTTGTCTCAAAATTAATTATTTGGAATTGATTTGATAACAACAACAATCATTTTAATGTGCACGAAAATACACTAGGTAAATATTTTAAATTTAAATTTTATTAAAAGAACATTGGATTAAAGCTAAAACAAATACTAAAGTATACAAGAACCAACTTAGTAAAAATAAATAATTAAGATTAAAACACGATATTAGTACATGTACATAGGATTTTCTTTCATCTTATATTGGTGCTTTCAATTCTCTTCATTATAGCCATGTAATCTTCATAAATCTTTAAATTAGTTTATGCATTTTTTTTTTGTTGGTTTTTATGAAACAATTTAACCTATATGGGCATCTTCATTGTAAATTACGAAAATATATTTCCATGATTTTTAACTTGAAAATTATTATTATTATTGTTGTTTACCTAATTTTAATAAAAAGTATTTAAAAAACAAATATAAGATTTGTTAGATAGCATATGTTAACTTAAGATTTATTAAAAATGGTGATAGTTGTAACTATACGTACAAACTTTTAATTGATTTAGACTTACATAACTGTTGTTAATTATATAAGTTTGAAGGTTCAAGTTTAAATATTTGGAAGTCTAATTTGTGTAATGAAAAAATATATATATAAAGAACGAACACCCAATTGTATGTAAATGAATAATAAATTTGGTAAAAAAACAAAATAGACAAACTATTTACCATCAAACAAAATTCACTGCATATAATTTTTATACGTAAATATTTTATTTTTGACGATTTTACTTGAAAGTAACATTATTTATTAAATAGTTTTTGGAAGACAACATTATTTATATCAAAGAATTAATAATTAACGACGTGTAGTTTGGGGGCGAAAAAAGATATGTGGGCCCCATTTTAATTAAAATGTATTATTAAATGAGGAAAGGAAAAAAAAAAGGTAGCCGGTAGCCGGTAGAGGGTAGGACCGTCCATATTTGGCACTACCTACCGGTGATGTCCGTTGCCCGTCACATCGCATCAAGCAACAACATATACGGTTGTGCACGCCATGCTTCCCACGCCCTCTCTCTCTTAATGTCCTCTTTGAAACTTTCTGATTTTAAACATTTCAATCCATAATTATTTCAATTGAATTACCTTCTTTGACAATGTTTATATTTTCTATAATCTAAAAATAATTTACTTAATTAATCTTATCATATTCTAATTATTAATTAAGGCTCTATTTAATAACCTTCTTATTTCATGAAATTTTTTTAAGACATGTCCTATGCCAATTGCCAATTAAAAGTATGTCTATAGGTATATATATATTATTCAGTTAAGGTGCATGTATGTTATTGTTTATACCAACCAAGGGGTAAAATGTAAAGAAAAAGAAAGAAATTGCATTAGATGGGACAGAAGTAATGGTTTATTCACATAATTACTTACCAAATTTATATTAATAATTAAGATACATTTATGGACTATGGGCAGAGTTTTTAAAAAAAAAATTAAAAAAAAAAAAAAAATAGTGTGGGTTTTTGGTAAGGTCATAATCAAAGTTGTTGATAATATAAAAGGGAAAATTTAGAGGTTTTGTAAATCCAACTGGTGAAGGCTTCAACTGTTTGACAAATTAGGTTGAATTCATTTTCTTTCCCACACTTACACCCGCCGTCCTATTTGATCAAACCCTTCCATTTCTTTGTATTCAATATAATTAATTACTTCAAAAACACCGTTCCATTTCAATACATTACAATCTTTTTCTTTAATTGTGTATAATTAAACATCAATTTCATTTTATTGGACTTTTTACATCAATACATTTCAATACATCGATTTTTCATAAAATATTACATTTTTTTAGATAAATTATTAATTAAATTATTTCATTTTGTCTATGAACTTCACTTTGTATAGATTTAGTATGCATGTTTCCTAGATTCGTTAATAAAATAGTAAATTTAATAAAAACATAACCTTTTACCAATTTTTTTTTTTTACAGATACATTCTACATAGTTACTAATATATATATTTAATTCCATTGTAGTTCTTTTTTCTTTGTTTATCTTAGTCTAAATAGTCCTTGAAACTTTTATTTGTTTAAATTTTCATGTAATTTTAGATGGATTAAAGGTTAAACTAAGAAAGTTAATAATAAACAAATTATAGATATATATAAATAATTAATGAAACCGACGTAGAGTTTTAGAAAGATCCAAGAGTTTTGCTGACCTTTTACTTTGAAAACTGTTTCCCTTCTAGATTTCTTGAATTATTTATTTGTTGATTTATAATTTAGTCAATTATGTACTTTTAATTTGGAAAACCAAATATTCATATGTTTGGTATTCAAAAGTGGAGGGCATGCATAACTTATAATATATATGTGTATAAACTTCTAGATACAAGATCATAGAATCTACTCTAATATTCAATATAATTCACATACTATATATATAACCTAGTTTTTGTCTCTTCTTCCCACGTAAAAATTGTTTGATATAATTTTATTTTAAAAAGTTGAATTTTTAAAAAACGAAAATGGTTGTCATACTAAAACTTAAATAATTAGAAGCAACATTGGTAAGACTAATTAAAAATTACATCAATGTTTTAATTAGTCAATATAGTCATTTTATTAAGGTCACATTTTGAAAATCACCAATACATTGATTTGTATACATGACATAGACTCATGCAAATAACTAATCAGTAAAATGGACGATTGAAATTGACGTTTTAATTATGATTTTGATTTGATTTGTTTATAATCGTATAAATTCATAAATGTAATTATAAAAGTTAATGTAATCGATGTTATAAATGAATATACCTACAAAAGTTAATGACATACAATTTCTCTAGAAATTTAGAAATAAAAAAACATTATTTGGCAAAATGAGTCTAATTCTACTAATTTGTGTCATATATGGAGAGATAGGAGAGAGAGATTTAGATATTGGGAGGTGGAACTCAATTAAATTAAAATGAAATAAACAAAATGTATGGCACAGATCCATGTCACGCCGTGGCCACGAGAATCGGTATTTATTTTAATCTATGAAATGTAACTATTTGGCCATTGGCTGATATTATTTAAGTTTTAAGTTCATTATTATATATAAAAGGAATTATAAATGTACATTTCATTTATATATATGATAATAAAAAAGAAGCTTACCAACTTATGGGAGCCAATCAAGTTATAGGGTTTCCAACGGCAATGAACAGCTCTTTGCAAATTGCAATTTCTCTTACAAAAACACATTTTTCATGCTACGAAAAAACTAATAATACTAAACTTAAATAATCTCAATAAGTCAGTGTAATTAATTTTATGATATTTAATTAAATTTTGAAAAAATATATTTGTTTTGTTCTAAAGTTTTACGTCTAGTTTTTATTTAGTTCATAAGTACCAAAAACATTACACATTTAGTTTTTAATTAAGTTTTGATTTTGTTTTTAATATAGTTCCTAAACACCAAAATGTTACGACGATTTTACTTTTAATATTTGAGTTAGGTTTCAATTTGGTCATATTATAATTCAATATTTTACATTTTGAAGTTCAAATTAATATACAATGTTGTTGTTGTGTTGTTATGAATTATTAGTATCATTATTTGATCACTTAATTACATGATTTTCTACTTATTATATAAAATTGAATAGTTTTTACATGTTTGTGTGAGGGAGTGCATAATGACTAAATTAAGTATTGTTTACATGACATATCAATAGAATGCACATGGATTTCATTGAAAATTTTCATGTTTTCTAACTCTCCAACCGAACCCAACTGCTAAACACATGTTTAATAACCAAAATCTCTATGAAATTCAAATATCAAATACCTAATATCCATATACATATATATATATGCGTTGGGTTTGTTAGTCAAACCAAAATAAAAAAGTATTCAAAAAGAGATTGAATCCTAATCGTTTGAGTTACGTTATCAGAGCGTCAAAATGCTATTATTGAACCCATTAAACAGCAGCAAAAAAAAAAAAAGTGTGCTATAGAGTATATGGACAAAAATAATGAAGAATATTGAAGATTCAAAAGACCATATGACTTAAACCGTGCGAGTAAATACATTTGAATTTTAATCAGAAAAGGGTGTTGTACCAAACCAAATGCTTCATGCCATGAATAGGGTTCCATGAATGACCCATTAGCGAGCCCAGATGCTTTAAGATAGACATCAGGAAGTGAGAATGAGGCTTTTGTATGGCCCATATACATGACTTGTAATAGAGTTGTGCAAATTTCCAAAACTGCCCCCCACTTTTTATGTTGTTTTCTTCATGTGAGCCACCATCAAATTTCAATACCCACCTTAGCTTTTTACAAACACTCTCTTACTTAAGTCAAGCTACACTCGTACTTAATAAATAAATAAACCATATGGAAGTAAATCATAATTGTTAGAAATATATATATATTAAACTGTCATAAATACAACGTACACATGTAAAATATAACGTATGGAAATAAATATAATTAAAATAAATTAAGATACTAATGAAAACAAAAAAAGAACAATATATATAAGGTAAAGAAGAAGATGGTGAGAAAATGAATGTTAAGAACAATGAATGCTTTCCATTCTCATTTGTTTTTTTCTAAGGGTTTTGTTTCATTTTACTTGTACATTTGCATGTGGGACTCTTTTTCTTTGCTTTTTTTTTTCTTTTTTTTTTCAAATAAAAAATATGTTTTCTTTTAAAGATATTTTTATAAATTTAGTTTTTAAAAATCAAAATTGTGAATTAAAATTTACATTAAAATTTTGTCTAAAAAAGAATCTATTTGAGGTAAGAATGTATTATTAACATAAATCAAAATAATAAATTAATAAATTTTGTTATGTGTTAAGTGAATTATAGTTATATTTTTTTTAAGTATGAAGACTAAAATAATTTCAAAATGAGTGATAAATGTGAAATTGATTATTTTTTTTCTTTGTTGATCTTTCTTTACATAATTTACACTTAAAATTAAGAGACTGCTAGATTAAGAGAACGACGGGCTAGGGCTACTAATTCATAGTTAGGGCTTGAGGCGGCGTCCTCGGCAAGATTGAATTGACTGTTGAAAGATCCCTATTTATTTATGGATGTTCAAAACAAAGGTCCAGGCGCAAAGGATATTGTGAGATAGGGATATTGATTGAATGTTCACTGAGTAGGCGGGAGAGAAAGCAATAGGGCTAGTCTCATTCCGAAAGATGGAATTCTTCACCATCCCTCTCTACCTATGGTCGAGCTACTTTCGTCCCTAAATCGGGCATAAAAGAGAGGCAAAGGCACATTCGTACCAAGAAGATATGTGAAGATGTACAGAGAAGAAGCAAATAAAGAGGCTGGGAAAGGAGGGAAGGAGCTTAACCTACAGGGGAAGGGGTTAGAATATTGATATTGCTCGAGCACGAACTATTAGATTATTTGGTTGGAAAGTGCTAGGGCATTAGAAGTGGGACTCCACACACAGGAACCTGGTTCGACGTTAGAGGTGAGCAATTCATTAGCTCCACCTTCAAGGGATCAATGGTCGACGGGAAGGGTATTTGTCCAATATAGTGAAGAACTCCCCTCATTGTCAGCCTTAACCTCCCATAGTCAGCCCAAGATTAAGGATGCCTTGCTTTTAATAAATATGGATAAGTCCCATCAAAATAGAAGTTGTGCTTTCTTGTTAGTAGGTTTAGAGGCCCCTTGTTCCAAGAACATCCATAAATAAAGCCCGTTGAGAAATCGATGAATAAGGGCCAAAGGCTGAGGAATGAAGGAGAGACCAAAGGTTTCAGGATCAAGAGCGGTTCGTTGCAAGAGAAGTTGTTCTTCTTCGATCGATTGGGATCGCTATTGACACTTGAAAGGCGTATAAGAATCAAATTTCTCCTCGCAGACCTCATCATCTCGATAATTTGGTAATGAATCAAGATCAATCAAGTAAAGGCCTACTACGCGGGGAGGGATCGGGAAGAATGAGGGGAACCCCTCATGGCAGAAGCAGCCTCCTGTATCGGATTACTAGTGACTGGAGAGAGTAATCGTCAGAAAGTAGCTCGAGGTTCAAGGAAGTTTACTAGTCAAAGTCTGTGGCAGAAGTGGGATGCAGAAAGCTTTTTATCCTATCCGATCCTCGTCTGCCTAGTTATCCAGCTATGGGCCTTCTTTGTCTCTTCTCGATTATCCTACTTACTTGCAATTGGGACTGCCTCCCCGCTCGAAAATTTGCCTTTGATCCTACTTCAAAAACTTGAAGTTCCCATTCGTAGTTATTCCCCTCTCATTAAACCTATACAATCAAGATGGATTGGAAGAGTTACTTTGCTCCTAGTCGAAATGCTTCTTTCTTTCTAAGAAATTCATAAATAAGATATTTGCACTCCGTCCCGGGGACACCTCTCCCTTGACCAACTTGGAGAATGAAAGCGATCATGCCCTTTCTCGGATCGACTCATGAAAGGACTAAAAGGAAGAAAGCCTATCAAAAGGAGAACAAGTAACCTAATAAATACTGAATAAAGGAAAGTCTACCGCTAAAATCAACTGGAAATCCTCTTTGAACCTCTTTCTTTAGACTCTTTGGTCGCGAAAATCTTCTTTGAACCTCTTCCTCTACACCTCTAGCCTTTCACTCAGGCCTCGTAACCACGTAGTGGTATAGCAATCCACTCTCTTTGCTTAGGTCTCTTTCCCTGTCTCCTTACTTATGGCATGAGATCTGTCCTTACCTGATTTTGAAAGATTCAAAGAATGAAAGAATATAATATTCTATTCAATAATAGAGAGCTCCCACTCCAACTCCAAGATCCCCTGCAACAAGGGTAAGAGCCCAAACCTTGGGAAAAGAAACCTCTTCCGACGTAATAATTACCCTTGTTTTTCACGCAATATTCTTTGATCGTCCATCTCAATCGAACTTCTCTTTTGATAATTCTTTTCTCTTCTTGAGCCCTCTGATAAGAGTTATTCCAACAATAGGTTATTGTAGGGGGTCACAGAGGAAACCTTGGGTTTCGACTCTAGTTAATTATGATGTTTGACCTTGCCAGGGGAGGACTTTCGGTCCCATGCATGAAGAAAAAAGAGAAAGAATCGAAGTAGACGAAAACGACTCCTCCTTCTCATGTCCCATTTCGAAAAGAAAAGATACCCTTTGGTTTGCGCTCCTTTGCTTTGCTAGGCTTTATCTTTCTTTTCTCTTTTATTAAAGAATGGTTCAGATCTCATAAGATAGGAAAAGTTGATTCATAACTATTTTTTTGATTGAAAAGCACCTAGCCTGGAGAAGGAGTCGTCTGATTCCACATAAGAAGAGATAAGGCTTCGCTTCATAGGCCCCCTTTTTTTTAGTAAAACTTTTTTTCTTCGTAGGTTTCCCCTCTCTTTTATTTGCTGTTGTTTCGATTTTGAGTCTTTCTTTTCGAAATCTTCTTTGAGCCTTACTTATTTCTCTTTTCTCTACTTTTCTTATCTAAGTCATTATTATCATATCAAGAGAGTGAAAAGGTTTTGAGGTCGTTAGGTGGGAAATTGATATTCTCCCTAAGAAATGACTAGCCAATGGCTGAGCGGTTCCAACTTCCATCCTTAGAAATAGGGGATTTCTTATTCATTCTTCATTTTTGGATGAAATTGAGCATCCAGGTCAAATCGGATCGATCGACCTATCATAAAAGGAAGAAATGCTCCACTTCATTTGTCCCAGTCTCGGAGGAAGAGGTTCGTAGTTAGAAGGAGAAAGATAAGAAAGAAGGAGGGTAGAATAGACAGACCACCGATAGGTTAAGTCAGAAGTTTGCTGTGGAAGTAGGCATCCGTCTTTCAGATATTGAAAAAGCTTTCCCGTATTTTTTCTTATCATATCTCGACGCATTAAAATCAGTCACTAAAATCTGAGTATGAGAGCGCGTCCTTCTTCCTGAATTGATAAGAAATAAGGACCGATAGGGAGAAACTTCCCTTTCAGATTGAGTATTCTCTCTTTCGAAAGAGGAAGAAGATCAGGAGAGGTGTGAAGGAGCGAGACCTACGGATGCGCGTAGGGTTAAGGGATAGGGAATTGTCTTAATAAGAGTTGAGGTGAGTAATGAGTAAGAGAAAGAGAAAAGAAACTTAGAATGTTGAAGAAGTAGGCGTGCAAAGCAAGAACAGAGGTGGAATTAAGGACGGTCAGAAAGAGAAAGAAAGGGATCGGTAAGGGCACCTGAAAGTGAAAGAGTAAGCTCTCCTGGATGATTGACCTTCTGATTCTGATCTAGGGTGCCCGCAGGATTATCTCTTTCTTCCTCCTTTGAATTTAATAAGAAGAAGAAGTTGCTTCTTCTTCCTTCGATCGATCGAGGCAAAAAAAAAAAAGAGATCTTTTGATTGCCAGGAAATTGAGAAATAATCAGGTTAGATCTCATTCAATGCCTTATTGATAAGGGCACATGTAACGGTCGAAAGAAAAAAAAAGCCTCCCACAAGAACTTTTACTTCTGAAAGATCTCCTTCTGCCAGACTCGGGAGCTTCTTCTCTTCTACGTCGAGGGGCTGAACTTATGTAATTCCTTCATACTGACCCTCTTCTCTTCTTACCTGTTCGAATATTCCTCGTAGATTGAAATATTGTTGATGACTCTTCCCCTCAAAGTCACAATATTCTTTGTGCCTCCTTAACTGTGCCCCACATTTAGCCTTATAGTCGAGCCACTTTCGCTCCTAACGTCTGCTTTAAAGGGATCATGACTTCCTTCTTCTTCTTTCTAGGAGCGGAATCAAGAATATCCTTGTCTTTATCTGGGCCACAAACTATAAGTGATCCATGTTCATTGATTTTCCCTGTCCTAAGACAATGCATCCAGTTGCAATTTACCGTCTTTTTTGAAGCAAAATCATAGTTTCTCGATTTATCTATCTAACGATAATTGTAGAATTTTGACTGTTTTTTCATGATTTCTTGTTGCCAGCTATAGGCAAAACCTAGCAAAATCTGGGATTTCCCTCCGTAAAAAATCTCCCATATTAATTTTGAGCTTCTTGAATTCTAGTTAATGAGTTCATTCTGCTTTCATTCGCAGATTTCAGTCACAAAATCAATCAATGAACAAGTCTGAAGGTTCAAAGTGGCATATTGAATTGCCCCTCCGGACCACTCCACGGTGCCATAAGACAGGTTCAAAGGACTATCCATTAGGGGATTTGAGATCAGGTCCATATTCACTTTATCTTCAGTTTAGACAAGGGGTTGATCTTCTGTTGTAGATGAGATAATGGACCACTTGCCCTCCTTCAGCGCCTTCGGTTTGGTTGCTCTGTGCATCTTTGCTTCTCATATATAGAAAGAGAAAAGAAATTCCATGAATTTGGAGACCTAATCCCCAAAGCCATCTCTCATTAGCGAAAGCTACCTACCCTGTTTTGTGAAAGCTCTACCTTTCACTTTCTTGTCTTTCTCCTGATTCACTGAACACTTCCAATACCTCACCACACTGATTTTACAGCGAGACTTTTTTCGCAGCTTTCAAGCCCAGTTGGGCACTTGAGCGCATTTAAAGACTTTCCTTGACTTTGAAATAATGGGACAGATATTCCAAATAGAGAAATCAGCCTTTTTGCCTTACGAAAGAGATCATTAAACCTATGAAACTGGAACAAGAACTGCTACTGCAAGAATAACTCCCATTGATTCAAGGGATAATCTCCCAAGGAAGTCGAGCCCTTTCTTGTCTCAGACTAAACACCTGCCCCTTAACGAGATAGACAGATGACTCTGAGAATTACCTTGCTTAGAGTACTAAAACTGAGAATGAAACTGCTTGCACTCATCTCAAATTCTTTGAGTCCTTCAATACCTGCCCCTTAGCAGACATTGAATGAATAAGAATTGATCAGCTGAGCTTATTCAAGAGAGATAGATTCCCTTCTTAGGATAGTCGAACACTGCTCCGTGAGCCTCTTTCAATACTACACCATATGAGGCTTTGAGTACTTCTTCTCCTGGTGGGACTGAATACTCTAACCCTGATTTGCTCTGTCGATTCCTCAACAGATCTAGAAAGAAGACTGGACAAGAGTTCTTAACAGAATTCCCTCAAGACCACTACGTGGGAGTACGAACCCTACTCAGGAAAGAAGCTTTCTTAGTTAGCCCTACATTTCAAGGAGATGAGTTCGAGCTTCTAGCTTACTTGTTTGGGACTGATCTTTCTTATTCCCCCTTTTGACTCATTCTTCTTTCCTTAAGCTATGATAGGTAAGATAGAAGAAAGATATTCAATGAGAAGACGAAGTGGCCGTAAACGGGGTCCACCATCTCATTACGAACCTTGACTCGACACCAAGGCACAACCATTGAATACTATGAAGGGTACATCTGGCTAAGGTCTCTTCTTCAATGCCAATCTCGCCTCATTGATTCTTGCTTCAATCATATGAAGCTGGTCCTACTTCTTGGGAACGCTCTTTCTATTCGGCTCCCTCCGCCCTCTGGTCTAGCTGAAGAGAATACATGGAAGACCTAAGAAATTTTTTGGTCTAGCTTCCACTTACTCATGGGAATTCTAACTGCACTGCTCTAATACACTTCCAGTCATCGTACATCCCCTTACGTCCTTATTCAGTTACCTTTCATACCACATACACCTCTCCAACAAAGTATCCTCTTTCCAAATCAATATCCCACTACATGGGCCACGATCTTTGAGCCTCGTCAACCCGGTAAAAAGTTACATAAAGACATTTCTGAGACCTATTTAATAGAATTCATGACTTTTGGAGGTCCGGGGGTCCGACCGCCCATGGGAATATATAGGATGACTTCGGACCAAAGAAGATTTGCTTTTCCTTTTGTTGGTGCTGAGGTCTAGCTGATTTTGAGAATCGTTATGGATCCAGAAAAGAAAAAAAAAAAAAAAAAAAAAAAAAAAAAAAAAAAAAAGCCTGATCGAATAAGATACTCTATTGAAATAGATAGTTTGAGCTTCAACTCATCTAGAGCTTTATTTGAACTTACGGAACATATTAGTCTTATCCTGAGATTTACGATTTAACTTACCGAGTTTGGGAAAGAGAGAATACATGAGGGTTAACGAATATTGACTTGAACTCTTCGGTCAAGCAGTAAGTCAGTCCGAACAGTTATGATAACACGATTCCCAGCTTAAAGGAATGGCCTATATCATCAGTGCCTGGAAAGCCTTCAATGGGAAATCCCTATGGTGCCCCACCCTCCCTATACCCGGTGGGTTGTAGAACAAAAAAAACAGACCTTATTCCTGGTTCAAAAAATGCAGGATACGAAGTACAATCTATGACGATCAGAGAGATCTTGCACAAAACCTACGAATGCTACTACGATAATCTAGCCGTCAAAGGCCATAAAAGAGTCGACCACTTGGAATCTTCGATTGCCCCCACTCCACTATAAGACAACTTGAAGATGAACCCTATAAAGTGCTTCTTTTCTTTGGAGTCTCGTCAGGGGTTCCATCCGAGCAGGGAGAATCAGGACAAGCAATACAGGTGGGAAAAAGATAGCAAGAGAAAGGCCTTACAAGACAAAGTCTTGCTCATTCTCTAGAGTACCGCCTAGACGGACTCAATAGATTCAAGGTGGAGGTGATTGCATTCTCATACTTCTTGGAAGCCTTTCCTATGCCTTGGTGAACCAAGACGCACTCCCTTCTATTAGGCATGAGAGATTAAGCGAAGGAATCCATAAAAAAACATAAAGGAAGAAAGAGAAAGCCTAGCCTTCGGAGTCAGAAGAAACTCAAGGAAGGAAATGTTAAGCAATTCCAGAAGATATGCCTTCTTCCTTTTTTTAGTAGGTTATATAAGAAAGAAAACTCCACAGAGCAGAGGAAGATGGAGCGGCAGAAAGCCTAGGTCAGAACTTAAGGCTTCGATCATTCTTTATCAATATTCTTTTCACCTTGTTCATTGAGGCGGACAGAAAGAAAGTCAACCGCTTGACCAATCTCTCACTATGAGAAGAAGAAAGAAATCGAAACTCAAGCCACTTGATCGTGGGAAGTTTCTAGGCAGGCCCAGAACTTGAGGTAGTTGCTGTCTCGGTTTCAAAAGTAGCCCTAATTCTTGATGTTGAGGCAATTGGTTCTTGAATATTATGAATAATATATAGTTCACTCATATAATTGATTCTAATCTCCATCTCTCATGAAAAGAAGAAGACTTAGTTAGGTCGGAGCAACCCCACCTCTCCTTCTTGCTGAGTCAGCAGGACAGATAAAGAAATTCAGTCATAACTGGCTCTTCCTGAACTTGCAGAGGAGAAAGGTGAGACCAAAGTGCATCCTTTTCATCTAAAGATGTTTTTCTTCTATCTTGCGATCTTTAGCTAGATCTCCTTGCCCAGGGCAAATAGCTTACTTTCACTCTCACTCCGTGGTTCAAGCTCAATTGTGAGAGGATTTTCTTTACCTTGTTCATTGATGTCTCCAGATAATGTTCAGATAAAGAAATTCTAAGTAGTTGACGGCTGTGTCCGCTACGCTACGCTTTCCTTCCTTGTAGTGGACCAGTCCGAAGGATTATCCATTAGACTGCACCTCGCAATATTCTTTGCGCCTACGCCTGAACCTTTCTTTGACGAATAAATATCAAGTTTCTGCTCCTCCGAAAGAAATAGAAAGTGATTTAAGGTTGTCCGCTACGCTACGCTTCAGCTCCTAAGAATGGACCTAATGTATAGTCCGGAGGACAAAGGACGGATAAAGAAATAGAAAGTAGTTGGTAGTTTACGGCTGTCCGCTATGTTTTCGCTCCTGAGAAAGACAACCGCAAAGCAAGCCCACTCCACGGGAAGAACTGAGAAAGTGCTTTCAGGTTGTCTGCTACGCTACGGCTCCGCTACCGTGTAGGAGAAATAGAAGGTAGTTGACGGCTGTCTGCGTAGCTGAAAGAAAGTGGTTTACGGCTGTCATTTGAAGATGTACGTTTTTTCCTACCTTTTTCGTACATAAGGACACGTCGTTGTTGCCTTGAGTAGTTTTCCTTGCATTAAGGTCCGATCTGTAGACCGATTTTTCATTGTCGGGGATATATCGATCCGACTGCCTTCTTCTTTGGATCGGTGTCTTCGCCTTGAATATTTTCCCTTAAAGCTTCACAGCCTTCTGCCATACCCTTTTCTGAGACTTTGCCTTTCTTATCCCTTAAAGCTTCACATCCACCCATATTCCTCCCCCCCCCCTCCCCCCCCCCCCCCCCCCCCCCTCTCTCTCATGCAATATGCTTTCTGCCCCCTTTTCCATTTCTTATTCTCTTAAAGCTTCATCGCCTTCTGCCATATATTTTTCAGCAGAGCGGAGTAGCATAGCGGTGCCAAGAAATCAAGCAGAAATCTTCGAGTCTTTGCGCCTTTTCTTTTTAGTTTTCCAGCGTAGCGTAGCGAACACCGGACACCCCACGGAGCAGTTTATCCCTTTGTTTTGGATAGAAAAATGGAAGAGTTGTGTGAATCAAAAATCCAAGGGAGGTTCATGGCGGGTAAAGATGTCCGAGTCAGAGTTATTTTGGAATGTACTCGTTGTCTTCGAAACGGTGTTAATAAGGAATCAATAGGGATTTCCAGATATATTACTCAAAAGAATCGACACGATACGCCTAGTCGATTGGAATTGAGAAAATTTTGTCCCTAGTCTTACAAACATAGGATTCATGGAGAGATAAAAAAAATAGATCGAAGCAATCGGTTGTGTCTCACCCCAAGGAAGATGAAAAATGACATATATTATACATATTTGAGATTGAAATATAAACAAAGCAAATCCTATTTCAATCGGATCTAAAATGATTTAGAACGAAGAAATAGGATTTTCGGGATAAGGAATAAAAAAACCATGGATAAATCCAAGTGACTCTTTCTAAAATCCGAACGATCTTTTCGTAGGCCTTTGCCCCCGATGGAATCGGGAGATCGAATTGATTATAGAAACATGAGTTTAATTAGTCGATTTATTAGTGAACAAGGCGCAAAGAATATTGCGAGACGGGTAAATAGATTGACCTTAAAAGAGCAAGGCTTAATTACTATTGCTATAAAACAAGCTCGTTTTTTCTTTTCTTAATAATGAGAAAGAATTTGAAATAAGCGAGTCGACCCTAGAACTATTGATCTTAGAACTAGGAATAAATAGGCTTAGCTTACTCTTGAATTTCATGAAAATGAGAATCCAAACTCAACCGTGGATGTTCCATTAAAAAATCTGAAAATCTAGATTTGATTCTCGTGTCTTAAGAAAAATCAAGAATAGTGGAAGAAAAATCAAGAATTTTATTTTATTGAACTTTATGAGATTTCCTCATACTAATTTATATTTAGTTTGTGATTCAAAAATTATTTTAAAAAACAAAGAATTTAGAAGGAAATAATTCTTTTTTTTTTTTCATGGTATTAAAAAACAAGTTTTGTTTCAATTCAAAATTGTACAATTCGGATTTAAAACTTAAAATTTGTATTTGGTAATGAATTTGAAAATACAATTGTGTATCTTATGTCACAATTTTTTTAAAAAAAATGAAAACAAAGAAAACAACAATTTATTGTTTTTTAAAATAAATTATTTTACATGTTGTTTTCTTAAATCGTTTGAGAAAACAAGTATCTCAAACACGTCTTAATTATTTTTATATATATATTTTTTGTTTTTGAAGATATAAAACTGAAAAAGCATCACGAACAAATGGGCTGTTATTAACTTATTCATCTATTAAAAAA